>LUGF01033520.1:127513-148505 GCA_001625245.1 Calycopis cecrops | reverse complement strand
ATCATGTCAAATTGCTTAAATTGAGTTTTTTGTTGTCTGAGCTATAACAGTAGTTATTATAAGTCAAGTATTGAAAACATAAGTAGAATGTTACAACATTAGTGTAGATAAAGTACTATAAGTTACAATGTATAGTGTATTCTTTATCTAATATGCGATGAGCTCCTGATATAGATCCTTGCGTTTGCCGCATCGTAACGGCGCGCGCTGTCAGCCGGCAATTGACACCCGCGAGTGACACGCGACACCCGTCACCCGGCACCCGGTGACACCCGGCACCCGGGGACGCCCGCTCAATTATGTTGTGTCAACTCATCTGACATAATATTGAAGATGCCGACAGGCGCGCGCGCAACTCTTATGCGTCTAACAAGCGATCTTTGTTGACTGACCCATAAGGTACTAAATTAGTCATCGAGATCTTTAGTTTGTTATTCAAATTTTTGATACAAATCCCATTAGGTACAATAACAACATTAAATGTGAAATTTTGTATGTGTATAGCTACTTGTTTTTTGTCAACAAACACTAAGAAAATTTAAATAAATAAAAAAAAGGTTAAAATTGTCATAGGTATATTTTATTATTTGAGTTAACATAACGCTTAGCATTTACTTACGGTTGACATTTACCCCAAAAAGTTTCCTTGGATAAATCTATACATATAATAAAACAGCAAAATCCGTAATAGAAATAAAAAATAAATTGAATATTATACTATACCTATTATACTATATTACTACTACCTATTATACTATACCTATATTCTACGAAAAATTAATTAGGGGCGATGTTAAAATAGTATTAGAACACTTTTCAATGTCTTTCAATTTGTTGTCTGTTTGTCTGTCGAATCGAATGAAAGTTTTTGTTACAAACATTATGTAAATAATACATAGTATTGGTATGTACAGTTCACATCCTACCATTCCAACATACACCGCATTATTTTTCCTTACGATAAATACTGAATCAGAAGCTCGCTGTTAAATAACAGAAAAAACAAATATAGCCGTGCTCGTGATTGTTCCGTAACAGTGACCCGCAGATAAGATTCGCGTACAGATGACCCAGTGGCGACCCACGCGCCCGGCCCGGCGTGCGCCCGGCTGGGGACGCTACTCCTATAGGGAAATCTCATTACAATGTAACTGGTGAGACGGATTTTATAAATATCGATTTTATTTAATTGTTTTACAAGCCCTAAGTTTTAAACCCAGGGGTCAGTGGTGGACATGACAGATGTCCTGTTGTCACAGACATGTTACAATAATACATGAAGATTGTTAATTGTTTTGTTCCGATCACCACTTTCTGGTATTTTTATTAACTTAATATGACAATAGGACTTCTGTCACGTCCGCCCGTGACCACGGTTGCTGTACAGCTACTGAAACGTAGAGCTTGTTAGATAATTCAATTTGTTTTATCTTAACTTGCCAATGCAAAGCAAATGTTACATATTTGCGTAAACTTAACGTACGAAAATCTGTTTGAGGTTTATTTGTGTCGGAGTGACTAGTAGAATTGAAAATACGTACAATACGGCTTCGCATAGCTATGTCTGAGGATTCTACAACAGATAGGAGAGGCACATTGATAAAATTGTTATAATAGACAATAATTAACTATGAGGGACTATCTAACTATCTAAGGATCAGGCCTTTAGGACGAGGGAGACACCTCGATGCGATAGTTAATTCATGGCTTCGGTATCATGAATGCTCTTTAAAGAATAGGAAGGATAATTCTGTTCGAGTTATAGAGCTAAATAATTTATGAAGTATTTTCTCTTCTCTATTAATATTGAATATTTGTCTATTAAATCGAATATTGCATGAAGATTTTGATATTTTTTCATTAATTTAAAAAAATGTGTAAATTTTAAAAAAGTTGAAATTTTTTGTGACGACGAAAAAGTGCAAGGACACACTCTCTTAAGTTTATTGTGTTATCTATTATTAAACTTAAAGTCATAGAAAGTTTATTTTCTACATTTTTCTCAAAGTATCTTTCATAATGTGGCAAATAGGTGTCCTCTTAGTTTATCTTGTAAAAAAGAAAAATAAACCTCAGAAAGAGTCTGCCTCTATTTTTTTTTCTATCATATTATTTAGTGTATGACTCTATGGTATGCAGGACGGGATATCACTATCTCCACGGTATATTTATCACACGTTAACCCCCAGGTTAATGATTTACTTTCAAACGTCCAATTTCACGGCTTTCGGAGGGTATTCTAAAAAAAGAGGACACGACACTTTAAATTTGGACTCTACAGTATGTGTTTAAGATTTAGTTCAGTTTGGAGATGGTTTTATCCTGTTTAACGAAGTCTTTGATGATTGAAGTGCTTGGAGAAAGCTCGTTTGGTTGCTATTGAGGGGTATTTGCTTAGGGATCCCTTTTATGTGGGCGTGACGGTACTCTGTGGTCGGACGAGAGCCATACGGTTCGCTGGGAGATCCTTTGAACTTGTTACAACAATAAACATTCATTGTATCAGCTTGCAATGTAGCAAATGGACTCGAGTAGAACAAGACCAAGAGGTAGTTCCACGTGCAAGCATGCAGCAGAATTAGGCCGACACTACTGGCGAGAACACCGGCGTAAAGTGACATCTGTGCTGTCCCGTTTCTTGCAATTTGTGACGTAATTGTTTTTGTTGTGAGTAGACGGTGGTCCCTTGGATGGCTTCCCTCCTCTACCGACGCCCATTGACATCCGCATAGACATTACACAGATGCATTGCTCACCTTCCCTTTCCCTACTCCATGGGCCCCCTTACACGAACGATACGCGACAGCCCAGCTGTCACTTTACATCCTTATCGTGTAAGCAAGAGGTACCTCCCCGGTCGTGCGGGCAGATTTTGGCTGCATGCATGCATGCAGTGTGGCATTACCTCTACCATATCTTTTCTTTTATTGCTAATATATGTCATTATAAAAAAGTGTGATTGCAACAATGTGGTCATCCTAATGTAAAATGGAGGATTTATTTACCCAACTGCGCCAAAACAGGGTAATGTTTTAAACTACTTATACGGGAATATTTAGCTAGAGCGAGGGAAGTAGGCGAGGGTACAGCAATATTGATATTAATAGGAGCAGTGGGCGCCGCGCCGCGCGGCGGAGTGAGTCAGGCGCGCGCGCATGTTTCATAACCGCATGGACGTATCAAATGTGGAAAGATATACATGACATGCCAGTTGTGCTGTCGCGTTTCGTGCGCTGTGTAAGTAGCCGGTGGCCCGTGGGGGTGGAGGAGGAAGGAGGGCAACGCGTCTGTATAACATCTACACGGATGTCTATGGGCGTATACGAAAATGAACCATCAGAATAGTAGGGGTTTGTATCTGTTTGTGGGCTGGGCGGCAAGGTGTGTTGTTGTTATTGATCCGTTAGGTTTGTGAAGCTTTTTAGCCAATTTGGGGTTCCTTGGTGAGATACAGTACATATTATGTAAGAATACTTAAAGGTAAAGGTCGGTTTTTATGAAATTTTGTTCTTGTAAACTATAAAATATTACGTGTTATTTACTCAGCTTCACCCTTAGGTACGTGAGATTTGATGAGAGTATATAATATTCCTCTATCTAATATTCCTCACGTAATTAATAGACGATCCCTTGTATGAACTCAGACTTGCTCTAATCGCATTTGTGTGGTCCATATAATAATTCCAGATGTGTCTCTGAATTCTCTCTACAATGATTGTTTTGGGCTAGTTTTATTGATTTCTATTAAAATGTCGCGTGTTTATTCATGACTTATATCCTAATTGCTACATAAATGCTTCTTATAATTAATTCATCGTAAGTGAAGGTTTTAAAAATGAATAACTTGAAAAGTTTTTGAACGCATCGAGAATGGTTCTGCGACTTTTTATTCCCTTCTGCACCAAGGGGCCACTAAAAGACTGGAGAGGTACCTCTCGCTTACACGATATCTGCGTAAAGTGGCAGCTGTTCTGACGAGATTCTTGCGGTTTGTGTTTGGGAGCGTTCAAATGTTACGTAACGCAATTTTTGAAAATTTTGGACCCCCATGTAACACGCCGTAACGTTGTTATGAAGCCCATCCCCCTACCAAAACGTTACTTTTCACACAACTCAATATATTTTTACTAAAATTGAACAAAATAGACCGCATTTATCAATTTTTTTCCAACTTTGGAAATAATTAAAAAAATAAAAACCGGCCAAGTGCGAGTCGGACTCGCACACCGAGGGTTCCGTACCAACGAAAGGTCTCTGCGACATGTTTTACCAGAAAATAAAATAACTTAGTTTTTCATTGCGTTTGTATCGTTCATACAAACGCACAAAGTAGTATTTGCGTTTTTTGAATATGTGTTATTTCTCAAAAACTAATAATGACATCTCGCTCAAACCAATTTTCGTTGATAGTTTCCATTGAGATCTACAGCATATATATTTTTTAGATGTCTCACTTTCTTATTTTAAAAGTTAGAGGGGGGGGCAGTCATTTTTCCACTTTGGAAGCGTCTATCTTTCAAACGATTAATTTTGAAGAAAAATGATTTTAGTAACCTTAATGTCATTTTTAAAGACCTATTCACAAACATCTCTCACCTATGGGTTGAATGAAAAAAAAAATAGATTCAGTTCTATGTATGGAGTGCCCCCCTTTATTTCTTAATTTATTTAATTATAAATATTTTTATTCTAATAGCGGTTCACAGAATACATCAACCTTTAAAAGTTTCAACTACGACGGCCTAGTTTCGGAAAAAAATGGCTGTGACATATGGACGGACATGACGAATCTGGGTTCCGTTTTTTATCATTTTGGCTACGGAACCCTAATAACATCACGGGTACAGACGGCGGGGTGTGAGGGGTGGGGGGATGCAAGCGCGGGTGCAGTAGTGCAATAGTGCGGGGTCGACGACCCCGTTATCATTTCGGCACGCATTCCTTGACCCGACGCGACGCGCCCCGATGCAGTCGTCGTCGTATGTCATGTACACAACTTCACCAGTCTTTTGTAGCACCCACACCCATAAACATCCGCCTAGACGTTGTACCGTGCCCCTCTATTGGCCACAAGAAACTCACACACCGAACGAAATGCGAAAGCTGCCACTTTATGCCAGCGTCGCGCGCACGAGAAGGCCAGTTCGGCTACGTTACAGCCTGAGCGCCGCTACCACCTCTGAATATACTGTGTAGGGCTGTAGGTGGGTAGGTAAGTAACAGGGTTACCTACTAATGTCTTAATAGTTATTTCCGTTATTATTTACTAGCTTCCGCCCGCGACTCCGTCCGCGCTGATGTCGGTCTTCGCGTGGATGGATTTTTTTTCTACGTATTTTCTCAGGATAAAAAGTATAAAAAGTATCCCATTTTATGCCCAGGATAATAAGGTATAATTATACCAAGTTTCATCGAAAACGAACCGTTAGTTTTCACGTGATGCCTGAACATACAGACAGACAGACAAAAATTTTTTAAATCGCATATTTGGGTTTGGTATCGATCCAGTAACACCCCCTGCTATTTATTTTTTCAATATTTTCAATGTACAGAATTGACCTTCTACAGATTTATTATATGTATAGATATAGATATAGATATAGATTATAATGAGTATTTTTCATAAGTGTTACTAAATCTACACTTCTATAATATGTTCTATAATGATATAAAGCGAAAGGGTTTGTTATTTTGTTTGTTTGAACGCGCTAATCTCTAGAACTACTGGTCCGATTTGAAAATTTTTTTCCGTATTTGTCCACTCGGCGAGGAAGGCTGTAGACTACTTTTTAACCGACTGCGGTAAAAAAACGGATTCACGTAAACGAAGTAGCGGGCGTCCGCTAGTACGTCAATATGATACATTCAAGTGGCAGTGAGATGTTCAATCAATGCTAATGTATTCAAAGTCAATATGTTCTTGGTCCAAAGGCTGGAAATAACTAATTCTGTATTTAAAAATCTTATAAATATGTACATATTGGCTTAAATCCTAAACAATTCCAGTTAGCCTATTTATCTATACTTGATTAACTCTTCACATTTAGAAAGTTACACAACCTATATATTCTACATAATATTATAAGTTATGATGTGTATCATGGAGATTTTATGGTAGTCTCCTGTTCCCAGGGGGATGGTGGCGCGATGAGGCGTCTGGTCGCCTTGGCGCTGCTGGTGGGCGTGGCCGCGGCGGACGCGCGCCTGCAGAGCACGCCGCGCCCGCGCCACTGGCAGCGCGGCGCGCGCACGCTCGCCGACCGGCAGCACACGCAGTTCGTCGGGTAAGAACACCTCCCATATTTTCTCATGTTAGAGAACTCTTAGAACTCCCTGATGTCCTAGTACATTCCGTGGGTTACGGAAACTTCTTTAACAGAAGGACTCTCTGGCGATGACCAACGTAATACGGTGGTCATTGCCCCATGGTCTAGTAGTGATCATGTTCAACCATAGATCATGAGATCCTGGCACACACATTCCAGAGTTACTGGGATTTTTCGATGTATAATATCTTTGCCATCTGTGAAAAGACTAGTCAGATGTGCGGGACAAACTAGAAGTGCACTAATGTGTGTTATAGACACAAGTGCACTCTCTTTTCCCTCGTTGTCATGTTCCGAAGGGAGGGCAGTCCGAGGCGAAAAGATGGCGCAGGACCGACGCGCGAGGGCTTACGGTCTCCGAACACTTATCAACTCGGAAAGGGATTGTTAACCCCTCACATAGAAGAGCGAAGATGATACAATTACATTACGTTTCCCATTAGTGTGCGTTGCAGTATGAAGTTTCATACTAAGAATACTGACCGGCTCGAGGTGATACGGTTACGATCCCTTTCCGAGTTGCTATATAAGCGTGCTGCGACCATGAAAGTTTTCTGAGGCACACAGGGTGTAACACCGCCATCTTCCCGACTCCAGACTGTTGAAAGAACTTGAAGAATCACAACAACACGTTTTGATCCGGACCCGATATTTGAGCCATTAATTTTTATTTGGGACCTCGTGTCTGCCGTTGGACATGCTTACCACTATGAGCATGAGGCTTATAAATACTGGCCACGTAATTGGCTAGTTTTTTAAACACTGGCACTCAATTCGGCTTTTTCTATCTAAATTATTATTTTGACTAGAGGACCCGCGAAGATCGATATTCGATCTAAGTGAAACTTTGTAATTGGAAACTAAATATCATATGACGTTATGAAATTGTAACTAAGGTAACCAATTTATGTAGAATTTTCAACACTTGCAAAAGACACATAGAAAGTTCATCAATAACTACGTGTATCTTTTATATCAATGTGTCAAATGCATGGTAGTGTGTGTAAAGTTTTATTTATTAAATTAAAGTACTTTATAAACATTATTATAAAAATATATTAGCGTTCTGCACTTCCCTTACACGTAAACTATAAGTGTGCCAAATTTCGTACTACTCCACCCGCGCAATTTTGAAATGTTCCTGAAGTTTTTGCTTCACGTATTATTATATAGATAAGTAATGGCATTTCAAAATATCAATAATTTTCTCACTTACGACTCCCCATTCTGGGTGGCCCAGAGCACACACCCACAAAGCTTTGACTCAATACACTGATAATGGCGGCTGTACATTATCCGTTAACTCGATTGCTCGATGTTATCGAGGCAAGAAAAATACTATCCCATTTTTTTAGAATAAGGGATAGAGTAGATGTTAGGTTAGACCACTGCCCATAAGTAGAGGCTTTGTAGACATTACCGGCCTTTTGAGAACAGTAGGCACATTTATTTTTTTTATATCATAGGAGGCAAAGGAGCAGTGGGTCTCCTGATGTAAAGTGATCACCAACGCCCACAGACATCCGCAACACCAGAGGTCTAACAGATGCATTGCCGACCTTTGAGGAAAGAATAAGCTCCTCTCTTGAAGAATCCCAGGTCGTATCGAATACCGACGGTGGCAGCGGGTTCCACAATAATGTTGCGCTTGAATAATATGTAGTAAGAAACAGAATATATAAATGTAATAAGTGAGATACAGAACAGGTAAACATCAATGTAAGTGTCGGTGAGAGCTCGCGCACGTGGAGGAATTCGCCCGCCGCAGGATCTGGTGTGCGGTGAATACTGAGCGCCTGGTGGTACACCGCTGTGGGAGTCACAACTATGTGCGCTGTCATTACACAGGGATGTGAGTTGGCGCATCTCCCACATGACGCTTACATGATAGTACATGGCCCGCGTCTATTTCGTTGGGCGTCAAAAATAAATATAGTCAATATTTTATTATGAGTGAGACTGTGGTGCACAGCCACTTTTATGCCAGTTTTCTTTACTTTTTTATTTATTTGGGCTATGTCGTCCCACTGCTGGGCAAAGGCCTCCCTCAAACTTCAACAACCCGGTCTTTTGCCTGCTCCCACCAACTTTTCTCGAAGGCACCGAGATCGTCCGCCCAGTTTTCTTAAACTTTGTTTATCAATATTTGATGAACTATAATATGTGTCATTGAACTTTGGCCTTTCAATACCGCTTTAAGTAACAGCTAATGTGTCACATCTCGTCAGGTGTGTGAGTAGTCGTCAGCCCATTGGAGGCACCTGTGTAGGAATTCAGCGGATGTCTATAAGAAAAGAGGTAATTCTTTCCCCAAAGGTCGGCAACGCATCTGTTACACCTCTGGTGCTACGGATGTCTGTGGGCGTTGGTGTTCACTTTACATCAGGTGACCTAACTGCTCGTTTGCCTTCTATGCTATAAATAATGTCTATAGCCGTCGGTGTTCAACACAAGCGTCCTATTTCTCGCCTACCCTCCTTATGATATGTAAAAGAAATCAGACATACATGCGTTCCAAAACATTATCCTTCTTCTGACGCAATAGGTTAAAGAGGTATTCATTCGTCATGGATGAACCCGGCACCGACCTTCCAGACAGATCAGTATTTTGTGGCACAAATCAATCGTGTATGATAATCTGATTCTGCGTATTTCATCGAGGTCATGTGTATTTGCTTTCGGTGGCAGTTTAAGTGCTATTCTAATTATTCTATTGATTGTCACCGTGGGATTATGGAGCCATATGTCGAGCAGTGGCGGATGATGATGATAATAATATATCAGATGTTTGTAAGAAGTATGCTTGTCATGCTGCAGGCATGCAAGTAGCCGATGTCATGCTGCATGCATGCAAGTAGCCGAATTGGGCCGGCACGACCGGGGAGGTACCTCTCGCTTACACGACACCGGCGTAAAGTGACAGTTGTGTTGTCGAGTTTCGTGCGGTCTGTAAGTAGCCGGTGGCACATGGAGGGAGGAGGAGGAAGGAGGGCAACGCATCTGTATAATATCTATGCGGATATCTATGGGCGTCGGTAGTCATGGAAATGTCTCCGATGGCTTGTTTGCCCCCTATACTATGTATATGTGTATAAAGATGTTACTATTTTACGGTTAAGCACATACACTACTGCTATTTTTAATTTTATAACAATGAAAACGCTGCATATTTTATTATAGTCATTGTAACTGTTACTATAATTTCAATTATACTTTATTTCATTTTAAAGTTTTCAACTTAAATTTTGTTATTATTTAATTCGTTTATTTAATAATTTGCTTGTCAAGGTTTGGCGCAGCGGGATATATTTGACTTAACTAAACCATATGTTTTGTTTACTTCGTGCTTTAACATTGACCTTCACTGGGCCATGTCCTGCCCGCTTTCCCGAGGTCACTACAATACCCTGCCTCCACCTCCGACATCCTAATGTCTGGCGTGGAGCCGAACAATGAGGTCACGGGAGGTGTCATCTTACCCGACATTCGAGAATTGAATGGTGGTATTTTAGAAAGTTTCCAGTTTAGAATTACTTTTACGGAAGACTATTTTTTGAAAAACGCTAATTTGCTATACCTACTTGTGCGTCTATTACTTGATATAAAATGTTACAAGTAAAATTATTTTATTCAAAGCTTTGATGGGCCACTTTTTTCACATTGACCCACTTTGATGGACGTCAAAAATAAAGTCTGCCAATTGTAATAAAATATAACCTATGTATGGTTTATAGTATATTGGAACAAACAGTCGGAGTCATTTTCATGACTACCGACGCCCATAGACATCCGCTTAGAGGCTATATGCAGATGCGCTGCCCTCCTTTCTCCTCCCACCTGCATGGGCCAGCTTTCTATTATATTTTATCTTGCTTATATTCAATCGGTCCAGTAGTTTTGAAGCCAAACGAGCGAAAAATCTTTCATTCTTTTAAATAAATAAATATAAATAATTTCCGTTTATCAGGTCTGCTGGAAGAGATTCCTGTATGGATTAAGCTGTACCTTTGTACTTGCCTATAATATATCTCTGTTAGTATATAAGTTTCCATGTAGGTACATAAATTATTAAATAAATAAATAAATAAATATTTGTGGACTTCATACATCACGTTAGTCTAGCCCCGTGCTAAGTACCGTAAGGACTTGTGTTACGGGTACTAGACAACGGAATATACTTAATATATTTTATATAGGTACCTATTTAAGAAATTTTATATATTTAGGATTTTTATAATATAAATACATATAATACATATATAAACATCCATGACCTAGGCGGGATTCGAACCCGCGATCCCTGGTGCAACATGCCCTACCTATCAGACCCCTGTACCACTGCGCCTGCCTGGTCGTCAATAATCGGTCGTCTTCCTTATAATATTAGTATAGATAGAATTATAAAAACTCTTTTTTGATCCACAGCATTAATGTCTACCTCTTTATTCTATTCCGACGGGACTCTCGTCCCACGCGACCGGAGAGTCCTCAGGAATAAGGAATAGAAATGGGATTGAGGTCTTAAAGCGCTCTTTGAGGAGAATGAGATTTTTTAGATATAGATGAGATGAGAGAGATATAGATGAACTAGACGTATATCTGCCTGATTGGCGTGCTGAAGCTCTGAACAGGAGAAAAATTGAAAAAATGGCGGTGGGCTTTTGCCCTATAATGGGATACTTAATATTCTTCATATAATAATAATAATAGGAAGGCAAACGAGCAATTAGAACGTTTTGATGACTACCAATGAACGTAGAAACCCGCACAATTTGTAAGCACATTCATTTTCGTCCTTCTTCCTTCCGCTTCCATGGACCACTGGAGATGCATGTATATGCTTGGTGCAAGTGACCATTGTTCTTTAATAAATTTTATATATTTAAGATTTTTATTAAATAAATACGTATAATACATATTATGTAAACATCTATGACCAAGGCGGGATTCGAGCCCGCGACCCCTGGCGCAACATGTTTCACTTATCCGAGCCCTGTACCACTGCGTCAGCCTGGTCGACAATAATCGATCGTCTTTCTTATAATAAAATTCGTGTTGATCAAATTTTTACAGAATTGACCTGAATCAGGTGAAGCGATGCTCGTTTGGCCTGTAACGATATTTCATTGCAACCAAATGAAGTAAACACGCCCCAGGTGTTTACACTTGCCGAAAATTGGAGTAAGGTCGTCGCATGTGGGCCGCGGCGCGGATAATTGTTTTACTACGCTACTTGACTACGTTATACAATTACACGCCACTCGGTGTCTTGGGAACGGCTTGACTCATCTTCTTAGAGGAAGAGGTAGTGACTGCAGCCGAATTTCGCTACATAGTATAAAACAAAGTCGCTTTCCGCCGTCTGTGTGTCTGTATGCTTAGATTTTTTATATTACGCAATAGATTTTGATAGGTTTTTTTAATAGAGTGGTTCAAGATAAAGGTTTATATGTATAATAACTTCATTTTTAAAGTCCGAAATCCACGCGGGAGGAAGCGTTATATATTAAAAAAGAAAATTGAAATCGTAAAGAAATCCTGTCATAAGCAATTTACAAGAAAGATGATATCCCACATTTTAATGTAAAATGATTTATACTTCACTGGAACTGCCGAAGCAAAGGTCTACGAGGATGATACAACAACGATATGGTGTTGATTTGACCGTTATTTCTTGTCATTACTGATTTCGACGCTATAACAGATATGGACAAAATAATGGCTTTTATGTATTTAGTGGGAGATTATGTAATCATTATTTTTAAATTTAATTATCCATCTTAAGACGTGCAGAAGTGATCATTAAACAGATCCAATATGTAAATCCTACAAATACTATAAATGCGAAAGTTTTTATGTTTGTTTGCTTGTTTCTCCTTCACGCAAAAACCGGTGAACCGATTTACATGAAATTTGGCATACACATGGAGGGTAACTTGGAGTACACATAAGATAGTTTTTATCCCGTAAAATGTTTATATGGGATGCCCTGGGATGATTTTCTATTTTCCACGGAATCGAAATTTACGCGGGTGAAACCGCGGGGCGCAGCTAATTGAGCAATAAACAATAATAACTAATATTTATTTCTAATAATAATTTGACGACCGGCTGGCGCAGTGGTACAGGGCTCGGATAAGTGGAGCATGTTGCGCCGGGGGTCGCGGGTTCGAATCCCGCCTTGATCATGGATGTTTATATATGTATTATATGTATTTCTATAACAAAAATCTTAAATATATAAAATTTCTTAAATTTATAAAACATATTAAATATATTTCCGTTGTCTAGTACCTGTAACACAAGTCCTTACGGTACTTAGCACGGGGCTAGGCTAACGTGGTGTGTAAAGTCCACAAATATTATTATTATTATTATTATTATAAGTAAGAATGAGGAAGTATAGTAATAAGTAGAGACATGACATTACGGACGAGTTGTACCGGCACGACTGGGAAGGTATATCTCACACATGTAGTGCGGCCGTGAAGTGAAAACTGTGTGACGTATTTCGTTTGTGAGTTTGATCAACTTTTTGTATATCTCTTTTTGAGCAAAACACGCTCTTGTTAATGGCGGTAAAATCGACTAATTGATGAACTTAATGCATCAAATAATTTAATACCTGTGTAATAATAGAGCCAAGGTAAAAGGTCAGGGGCATCTCTTGTTTATTGGCTCCAATGATTTTCAGATACATCTATACTGTCTATATTTTTTTCTACGATTGAACAACTTTTATTTTCACATTGACACACAGCCAAGCAAGGCGTTACTACTAGACGTCGGTATCCAAAAAGTTTCGAGCTCTCGTTTGCGACTTTCGATTGATGCTATAAAGAAGGGAATAAACTCTTTACTCTAAGCATCTATATATGTCCGAAAGAAATTGCCCCCTAAGCAATAAGACCGCCTTTTGTGTGCATTAAAAAATGTCTTAAAATTACTATTAATATTTTATTATGTGTTTATTTGTGTGCGTTTATTTGACGAGTACAATACGCTGAGCTCGCCCGTCTGCTCTTGTTGCAGCCCGCACGTTTGCCGCAGCCGCAACAGCACGCATTGCTGCCCCGGCTGGACCTCCAGACCTAATTCCCTGCTATGCGTAGTTCGTAAGTATACATCATTTTTGGTCATTCATCATAATATTATGAGATAGTGCCCCGTTGCATTGACACGACCGAGGAGGTACCTCTCGCTTACACAATACCGGCGTAAAGTGGCTCTTGGAGATATGCTGTATATACATACATCATACATTACATCCCTTTCATGGATCACCGGAGAAATTACTTTCGCGGTTTCCATTTTTAATGACTACAGGCATCCATAAGAGCATAGCGGATAAGCGTGCGTTGTCTTATAATACGTGGAGAGCTTTCACAACGCATATCATTCTAATGATTACTACACTCAGTCCTACGACTAAGAATAATTCTAGTATCATTTTAAAAATTTCCCGGTCGAGCCGATGGTCGATGCCCTATTTGTCTACGGACCATAACATCAGCTTGGAGTTGTTTAGTTGTTTGTGATGAGAATAGACCCTGAGGTGGAGCGTTTCCAGGAATACATTAACCGACAATTGGCTCGTTAATTGTTCGGCGGAACTGAAATTGACATCATCCGTCAATAACTTCCAGTGGGTCCTTCGGAGCGTTTCATCATCATAAGCAAAAAACTGACCATCACTCATCTGACCAATTCCTTGCATTCAATTAGGTCAGAGACATTGAGATCATGACTTCAAATTGCTTAAGATAGATTATATATCACATATAATTTATCATAAGCAAAAATCAAAGTATAGAATCTATCCCAAGAAACTCAAACAATTTTCTGGGATTTTTTTATGGTATAGGAGGGCAAACGAGCAGTCCATGCCATTTTCATGACTACCGACGCCCACAAACATCCGCGTAGAGGCTATACAGATGCGCTGCCCTCCTTTCTCCTCCCACCTCCTTGTGCCACCGGCTACTTAAACACCGCACGAAGCGCGACAGCAGTCACTTCACGCCGGTCTCGTGCAAGCGAGAGGTACCTCCCCGGTTGTGCCGGCCCAATTCGACTGCAAGCAAGCATGCAGTGTGGCACTACCTCTCACAAAAAGAGTTTTTGTGTAGTTCGAGATCGTAATTTATATCCGTGAAAAATTTCATCCAAGAACATCAAGATTTTTTTGCCAAAAATAAGTAATAATAGACATATGAATTTTCACATTTACAATATTAGTAGGATTTATCCTAGGGTTTGTGTATGATTTTTGCTTGATAAATCAAGGGAATATAGGAAATTATCATAAAAGCATATGTACTTTTGAACCACCTATCTGCAGATCGCCACAGATCCAGCCTCTCCAAACTTCTGTAATCAAATCTTTGTGTTGTAAGCGCCGGTATTACCGTGGCCGCATTACTGTATCCTCGCAATGTGATAAATGCTTTTCTTATATATTATAATGTTTGTATTATCTTATTCTGTGCACATTTTATATGTATTTATATATTTGTAATAAGCAAATAAAACAATTGAATTGAATTGATTTGAATTTCTCATATTCTTTGACAAATTTTATACTACAAGCATTTTCTTTGCGGTATCTATATATGCGGTATGTATATATGTTACCGGAATTGTATGAAATCTACGAATTGTTACATACATTTTATAGGAAATGTTTACAATTTTTTTTTAACCAACATCTTTTTTAAGAGGATTTAAGAATGGTTTAGTTTTACAAATTAGCCCACCAGATGACGCTGCAGTCAATATATATAATATACAATAAATTGTATGGCATGAATATAGTTTCTAGATTTCATAGATTTCCGGCAACATATATAAAACTCAAAGGTGACTGACAGTGATCTACACAGCCTACACAGCACATCAGCCCAAATTACTGGATGGATCGGGCTGAAATTTGGCATGCAGGTAGATGTTATGACGTAGGCATACGCTGAGATTTTTAGAAATTGAACCCCTAAGGGGTGAAATAGGGTGTTGAAGTTTATATGGATTTTTTAGAAATTAAACGCGGGTGAAACCGCGGGGCAGCTAGTTGTGATATATCGTTAAATTTGAAGCTTGGTATAGCAGGGGCAAGCTGAATTCGTTATTTCCGTATATTTACGTGTTGCTTTTCCTTTTACAGCAATATGTCGGCCGGACTGCGGGTCACCGGGCTCCTGTGTGGCGCCCAACATGTGTCGCTGCGCCAGCGGCGTGGAGGCGCCCACGTGCGGGGGCGGAGCCCTATATCCTTACCCAGGTACAGATGCCGATAACACCACGGCCTGTGAAGCTCTAGGGTAGTGTGAGGATTTAAAGACATTGATTTTAGTTTAAACGAATCTAAAATGGGCGCCATATCAGACAGGCCTTAGACAGCATCGAAATTAAATGTTTACTGCCCAGGTAACTTCACATAACTTTAATAACACAAAATATTATTGAAATATCACTTTTTCGAACACGGTTTGTCACTTGAAGATAGCGTTTTATAAACGAATTGTTGGCTAACCAAATTATTTTTCAAATGGTTGTTCTTTTTTGCACAAAAAAACTGCTATTCCCCAGCATTTACAAAGAAAAGTTATATATTATAATTCAAAACCTGGCGTTATTTGTTGACGATGAGTGAATCTTTTCCAGCGCGACCCCGCGGCGGCTGCCGGCGCATCTGCATGAACGGCGGGACGTGCGCCAACGGCACCTGCGCCTGCGCGCCCGGCTGGAGCGGGGAGTTCTGCACTGAACGTGAGTTTCTACTTTATTTATCACTGACGTCATCATTTGCTCAAACATAGGTTTCTCAAGCAAGAAGTCTTTTTTGTCTAAGATCAGTTTTCTTGGTGCAGTTTTCAGCCGCTCCAATGGATTCTCGAACGTATTCCATTTATAATGCTAAGACGTACGCAACACTTCTGTTTGTCATCAATTAACCAAGAATAGTGAGGAAGGTTCAATAACAATGGCTATTAGTTGAATGGCTTTGGGCCGAAAGTAACTATCGAAACTAAACCATTGCCATCAGCTTCAAAGGCCAATCTAGTTTATATTATCTGTAGATTCAGTTAACTAATAGCATTCAAAGTAAGTAGGTCATGCGTCAATATTTCTATTAACGTTTAGTATCGATTAGGAAGAAGTAATTTGCATTATTATTGGGTCGCATCGAGTTATTACTCCCAGTAACATCATTGCTCATTATAATATATGTTTTCTCACCAGCAATATGCAAAGAGCCCTGTCTACACGGCGGCAGGTGTATAGCTCCGGACAGATGTGTGTGCTTCCACGGACTCTCCGGCACCAGATGCGAGATAGACCGGAGGACAGGTGAGTCGCAGAGTTTTCCTTTGACCTTCATCTTGAAGATAGAAAAAAAAAATATATTGTGCATATATGATGCCCTCTGTCAACCGCTGCCAAATGGATATCAATCGTAACTGCACAATATCTGCAATTTCACATCAATATGTACTGCTGCTACTTTTATCTAGCAACAATTTGACTAACACCATCAATTCATTATTCATTTGGTACAGTGCCAACACAACATGGCAGTCACTAGGTGATGGTCCAGATCGAGATTGCATGATTCAGCTGCACTGCTAACGCAACTTCTTTCCAAGACCAGTCTCTAACAAAAATGTACCTTTAATTTTATCAAGAAACAAGCTGTTCATTTTGCTTAGTACTTTTAAAACTTCTAAAAACTTCGATAGTATCTTAGTACAATAAGATTCCTTCTTGTGCTTTGATAATATCCTCAAAGTTAGCTTCATTGATTGATTGATTCTCCTATCCCGGTCGTGACGACTTGTTTCTGCATTGCCAGTCTCTATATTAGTCGTGTTTGTATGTATGTATAGGTCCATGCTACACGGACACGCGCGGCGCGCTGTGCACGGGCGCGCTGGAGGGCGTGGTCTGCACGAAGCAGCTGTGCTGCGCGACTGTGGGCGTGGCTTGGGGACACCCGTGCGAGCGCTGCGGGGATCTGGACTGCCCCACCGGACACCTGAGGAACCTCGCCACTAAAGAGTGTCAGGTAAAACCTTTTATTGTCTACTAATCGTTATTTCTCTTCATCTATTATGTTTTTATCATCATCATCATCATCTATTATTCTCTTTCTTTTTTCTCTTTTTTTTTCTCTTCCTTTTTCTTCGTAAAGTACCTACACCAAATGTCTACTTACCTACTCGTTTACTTCACTGTCGACGACAATTATGATTCGGTCTATCAAAGCTAATCTCCTCCTAAAAACGTATAATCTATTGGCGTCACGATAGGTTGGTCGACAGAAACATGCCACGGGCTCCGGCCCCAATAGGCACGTGGTCAGAGGAACTAGGTAACTTAACATTATAAATATGCACTAGAAGGTACGTTACTATTGATTAATTACGACTGTTGAGGGTTTTCTAGAGAACTAACTATCCTGTCTTAGTTTATGGAAGGCAACAGAAAACCACTCGGTCCTATTTTTGGATTAAGGATAATGGTCCAGCATAACAACTCTCGGTCTTGCGCCTGGTGAGTGATGTCTTTCGGTTCGTCTCGAACTGCCGTCCCATTGGAATGAGGGAATAGACAGTTAACTGGTGCCTGTGCATTATAATATGTCTTGCGCAGATTGCTCGCATCTGAAGCGACGGCTACCGTAATACAAATTAAGACGGCATTATATTTAATTGTGTAATATTTTGTGGCAGGACATAGACGAATGCCTGGCAGTGCCGGGACTGTGCGAGGGCGGGCGGTGCGTCAACTCCGTGGGGTCGTTCTCGTGCGAGTGTCCCCCCGGACAGAGGAGGCACCGCGTCTCCAACAACTGCGAGGACATCGACGAGTGCGAGGACCCCGACATATGCCCGGTAACACTGTTGTAGCTAGCAATAAGTGGAAGAAGTAGGAAACTGGTGACTTCCGACGCCCTAAAAATATGCTTTAGTTTTAAAATAGTAAGAGGGGGAAAGTACAAGGTGGTTGAACCGGATAAGAGAGGCTGTCGAGGGTCCTACAGCGTTGAACAGGCAGCAGTGGAGAAGAGCAAGAGTAAGGACCCTCAGCCTTGAGGGACGGTCAAAGAAGAGAGAAAAAGTGAGCATTTAGACAATTTCGGCCATGCGTTGAAGACGCTTTATGTCAAGCAGATGTGTTGTCTTTTTTCCTTCTTCTGCATCAGTAGGTCACTTGCAGCTCACAATCTGCATGAAATCCGACATCATGACGCTATTATTATTTGCTTATAAATCCATGTTTTACCACCGATAGGACAATTTTGTTTTCGGAGCATTCATGATGTGTTTTAGTAGACGTAAACTCTTGTATGTAGTAAAAGTGGCCTAATTCGAACTCTGCTTTTGTCACCATGTTGAGTCAATTTTTGAAATAAATAGATATGTCGATGTTAATTTTGACGTTTGTTTTCTGGAAAAGTGCGCCAATAAGCCGCTTCTTTTGGTAAGTTTTAGCTGGGTCTATATTTCCCGCTTGGCTAAAATGATATAAAATATAGTTAATAATTGGTAATATTTAGAAATATCATAGATTTGTTAGAATGACGATAGATTAATTTTACTTCATTTCAGTTTTTACACGTCGATTCGGATATATTACGATCATCATTTTTTTTATTCTTCAAGCGCGAAGTTATTAAAAGACCCAAAAACATCTGAAATTTTCTTTAACCCAAATAAAAAAAAATTATATTTAACAATTTTTTGTAGTGTAAACCGTTGAAATACCTTTATTTAGATAGTGCCATTAGTTTAAATTCAGAAAATTGATGAAACAAAATGAAAAAACCGTATGGTCGTAATACTTGTTCGATTTGCTAAACGTATGGAAAGTCGAGGGTTAAAATGTTTAACATTGCTTTTTTCAGAATGGAAAATGTGTGAACACGGACGGAGACTATTACTGCTTGTGCAACCCGCACTTCATACCGAGTCCGGACAAGAAGTTTTGTATTGGTAAGTCACTAGTACTTTGTGTTGAACAACATTTGTACTCAAGATCAAAGAGCTTGACTTAAAGAAGGTTAAAAAAACAACAGGCAATTATAGGGACGGCCGATAGAAGTAAAAACTTAAAACTATCAAGTAACAGATGGCTTGTGTCACATGCGATGACTTTCCTAAGACGTTCGTCGCGTTCGCGTTCTTCTTCCTCTTCTGTATTTGCCTCGCATGATTCTTGCAAAGCGGTCTGCCATGTTTTAGACTTCCTGGCTGCTCCCAATGCTACAAATTATTGCTCGTAGCCAGATACATGTCCCAATATTGTCGACGATATTTGCTATTTCTTTCGCCCGAGGTATGCCTAGCTGTGTACCGGACTTCGCTACAAACGTGGCAGGACGATTTAGGACACAGCTAAACTACCTCTTAGGTACAAGTTACCGGCCGAAAAGTTGTGATTTATTAACATCTGCGTGAAGTGGAATCAAAGTTCTTCGCCAGAGCGCAGTGCCATTCCTTGAGGGTGGGAAGAATGGTCCAGGGCAGCTCTAAGCTAGCAATTTAAGCCTTAAAAGCGCTTGATCTCAATAGTTATCTCACCTTTAATTTTTGTTGTAATTCATAACGCACACGTATTCTGGTCCTCATATTTGTGTTGTTCTACAGATGGGCGCGTCAGCAGCTGCTTCACGTACGTGGGCGAGAGCGGCGAGTGCGCGGACCGGCTGTCGGTGCCGCTGTCCAACCGCGACTGCTGCTGCGGGTACAACATGGGCCGCGCCTGGGGCGAGGCCTGCGTGCCCTGTCCGCCCAGAGGCGCCGGTGAGTACCACTTGTGACAGAGGAGGCGAGAGCGGCGAGTGCGCGGACCGGCTGTCGGTGCCGCTGTCTAACCACGACGCACTTGTGACAGAGGAGACAGCCTATTAGAGAGTAATATCACTGACTATGTTCTCTGGATTCGTCACAACAGATAGTAGGTTAAGAGTTGGAGTATTTGGCATGAAGAGACGTAGCCTTTCGATTAAGTTTAACGATCATTTACATAACAAGACAATTAACATATTTTTTATATGATGCTTTTGATATGAAACCTATTTGGTAGACTTTCATTTGCAACTGGCACAGTTGTGTTTCCTTTTTGATTAGTAATGCAAAATAACGTTTAATGTTTTATTATTATACATATATACTTGAGATGTATTTAACGTTACGCACCGCATCATAACACGAAATGTCTCTTCCCCTTTCTTCTAACTAGGTTACCAGTACTTTAAAATTAGCTTTCAATTCAATGCTCGTTATAAGTGAAGCTAACACAAGCATGTTCTTATCAACAGCGGAGTGGACGCATCTATGCGGAGGCGGGTCGATACCACCAAACTGGCGGCGCAACAACTCCAGTGGTAGAGACGAGTGGACCACCAACGGCAAGGACGAGCCGGCTCAGCCCATCGCCAAGATAAACGAGTGCATGCTGCGCAACGGCATTTGCGGCCTCGGGACCTGCATCGACAAGGATATTGGGTATTTATTACATATTTAATTGTTAGTAAAACGCTTCGTCAGTATTTTCCCCGGAATCAGGTGATTGAGATGACTCCGTGCGTACTGGCCCATTTATTCCCAAAACTATACACTCTGCCTCTACGTACGTCTTCCGTAGCAGCCGGAGACGTACTCTGC
>LUGF01033520.1:117439-127503 GCA_001625245.1 Calycopis cecrops | reverse complement strand
CCCCCATTTAAGTCCCAAAGGCCAAAGTTATGAGACACTTGCATCTAACGGTTCCCCGCCACCGTAACCGAGCCGTCCGTCCAGTTGTCAGAGTGGAGGCCGTCCATCGCTCAGTCTTCCGGTGCGAGGCCACTCGAGAACCTTTCTTCCCTAGCGGTTATCTCTGCCTCTGACCAAATGACAATTTAGATGAGTTATTGATTGTCTGAGTGTATTTCAGATACCAATGCCAGTGCTGGGACGGCGCGGAGGCGACGGAGCAGGACGGCAACCCGACGTGCATCGACATCGACGAGTGCGCGCTGCAGTACTGCCGGGGAGGCGACTGCATCAACAAGCCGGGGGGATTCGAGTGCAGGTAAATACAGTCACAGGCATGTCCCTTAACTTCATATTTAAATAAAAGAACTCCAAGGGTTGAAGCAAATAACAAAAGGTCTCATTGGAGTTAGTATAAAAATGGGGATCCCACAAGGGTATATTCTAAGACGCTTTCTTTTTTATTCTTGCTCGACTTCCTAGCTCCTAATTACCGGTAAACAAGAAATAGTGTTTTTTCAGACGACGCTCAAATGACGACGAAGTACATACTCATAGTGCTCCCTTTGTAGGACATTGCTTCAGTGTTAATAACTTACTATTTAAAAGTAGAGAAAATAAGCGCGAGTCTTCTAATCAATGCAATAATAAATTGTGAATGTCTAGATTTAGGAGACTCAACGGTTTTTCTTGGAATAATACTAGAGTAAATTAGGGAATAATTAGTTGAGCAACTTTAAATGTTTTTCTTATATTGTTTGTTTTTTTCAGATGTCCACCAGGATTTGACCCGGTGGAGAACGGTCTGCGGTGCAGCGACAAGAACGAGTGCGAAATGACTAACGGAGGCATGTGCACCAACGGGGTGTGCACATATGCTGGAGAAGGGTGGGTGCTTAGATATATATGTTGCTGGCTAGACTTTTAAACGAGGACTGATGAGATCTTAAGAAAGTCGTCAGTTCGCCGTTTACGTCGTACAACACAAGTCTTCCGATGCGAGATCGCCGCTCGACAACCTTTCTTCTCCAGCCGTTGTCGGCGTAGTCTGTTCTAAAATTTTGTTTTTGTCCAATTTCTTAATTTACGGAGCAAAAAGAAATCCTTGTTATATTTTTAGGGTTCCGTATCTCAAAGAGAAAAAACGGAACCCTTATAGGGTCGCTTTGTTGTCCGTCTGTCTGTACGTCTGTCAAGACCTTTTTCTCTAAAACACGTGAAGGGTCACGGTCAACGTTTGTCAAATACGGAGGTCAGTTACGTCTTGATGCCTTGAAAATCACAATCACACTTCTAAGTTAACGCAATAAAAAGTTATAGTCAATTATGCACAAATTTTGTATGAAAATGTACTTTGTTGAAAATCAAAATCCTATCGGGTACTTCCCGTTGACCTGGAGTTGTGAAATTTGGCAAGAAGTAAGAACTTATAGCACATATATAGGAATAAATCTGAAAACTAGTAAATTATATTATGTAGATCATTGGAAAAATCATTAACAACTTATAACTGTAATTCGTTGCCTACTAAATGTGTGTGAGCAATCGCTTATATAAGTTTGTCAACTTAAACGGCAGGCGTAAAGTTACAATAATCTTCTATTACTTTTCATGCTTGTACTTCCCATTCATACGGAACCCTCGGTGTGCGAGTCGGACTCGCACTTGGCCAGTTTTTTTCTTACATAGTATCTGAAATCACTAACCTACTAGTTGTTTGGCTTGGTCTAAGTAGACCTTACAAAAGCAGTTGTTCAGTTTGGTGATAGAAGTGTAAACGATGGCGCATATGCAGGTACGTGTGCACGTGCAACCCCGGGTACGAGTCAACCGAGACGGGCCACGCGTGCCGCGACGTGGACGAGTGCGCCGACAACCCGCGCGTGTGCCGCCGCGGCCGCTGCCGCAACACGCCCGGCTCCTACGAGTGCGCCTGCGAGCCCGGCTTCGAGCGGAGCGCCGCCGGCTACTGCGCGGACATTGACGAGTGCGCGGACCGCTCGCTGTGCCAGGTACACAAACCCACTAGACTTATTAGAAGAGTTAGAAAACTAGTCAGTATGTGGTACTGTAGTTTACAGTTAGCCAAAAATTGTCAAGAGGATCAGTATGACAGAACGAGCATAGATAGCTTATGACAGCTGCTGCCGTATCACCGAAAGGCTGGAGGCTGGAGACCTGTGGATGTCCTTAGGCATGATGATCTTGATAAGCCATAAGTTTTACGCTACTAGGAGAATTAATGATTCGTTTAAATACATTCAAGGCATTATGGACAATCATAAGTAATATCTCACATCCAGAAAATATTACACTCATTTGTTTCTAAGTAATGTTGTAAATATTCAATTGGTTTATAAAGTATCGTGCATACAGGGCGGTCGGTGTGTGAACAGCGAGGGATCGTTCGTGTGCGTGTGCGAGGCGGGCTACCGCGCGGCCAGCCGCAGCGCGTGTGTGGACGTGGACGAGTGCGCCGAGCTGCGCGTGTGCCGCAACGGCCGCTGCCACAACTCGCCCGGCTCCTTCCGCTGCGAGTGCCTGCCCGGCTTCACGCTGAGCGCCGACGGCCGCTCGTGTCTTGGTACGTGTTGCCAGTGCGCGGACGATGCGCCGAGCTGCGCGTGTGCCGCAACGGCCGCTGCCACAACTCGCCCGGCTCCTTCCGCTGCGAGTGCCTGCCCGGCTTCACGCTGAGCGCCGACGGCCGCTCGTGTCTTGGTACGTGTTGCTAGTGCGCGGACGATGCGCCGAGCTGCGCGTGTGCCGCAACGGCCGCTGCCACAACTCGCCCGGCTCCTTCCGCTGCGAGTGCCTGCCCGGCCTCACGCTGAGCGCCGACGGCCGCTCGTGTCTCGGTACGTGTTGCTAGTGCGCGGACGATGCGCAGAGTTTCGCCCAGAAGAACGTATCCGCGGCTTACAGTCTTCCGTGCGTCTTCATTTTGAACACGAACTACATTTAACGCTAGGTAGGCCTCTGAACAACACCAACTTCAGTAAGTTGGTGTTGTTCGGAGGACCAACTTCAGTAAGTTGGTGTTGTTCAGAGGACCAAGTTCAGTAAGTTGGTGTTGTTCAGAGGACCAACTTCAGTAAGTTGGTGTTGTTCAGAGGACCAACTTCAGTAAGTTGGTGTTGTTCAGAGGCCCTGTGTGGTGTCCGGCAATGCATGCGCTGTGCATGAGGCGGCGAACACTTACTAAAATCACTGTGAATCATCAGAGTCGACTTTGGTGAGCTGCATTGGATCTATTCATCAGGGAACCTCGATTTACTCAGTGTTCTAAGCACCGAATCACTTCCACTGATACGATGTCCCGAATAACAGAACAACCTCTGAAGCTTCGGAACAGAGCAGTCGTGTGAAGGCACACATCGTCGCTCCCTTATTCAGTGCACTATAGTCGTTCTACCTCTTGATATTCAGTCCCCTCTTCTTATAAGAGGAGTGCAAAGAACACCTTGGTTCAATCGACTTCGTCCAAGAGTTGTGGGTTGTGAGTTACCCTAGTTAATGAGTAACACCGCCATAAGATAAGAACTGTGGCGGGACAACAACATATTATAATCCAATCCATTTTGATTATGTCCCATGATGTTTGCAGACGAAGTCCAAGATCTATGCTACGAGAAGTACGAAGAGGACCACTGCACTGGGCCCGGTACCACGCCGGTCACCCGGTCACAGTGCTGCTGCAGTTCTAACAAAGGTAACTTAAATCTATATATTAATACGTGAAGCAAAAACTTCGGGAACATTTTTACGAAAAATGCGCGGACGGAGGAGTAAGAAATATGACACACTTATAGTTTATGTGTAAGAGAAGTGCAGAACGCTAATATTTTTTAAAAATAATGCTTATAAAATACTTTAATTTAATAAATAAAACTTTACACACACTACCATGCATTTGATACATTGATAAATAAGACACACGTGATTCGTAAACGTTGTCTTTTGCTTGGAGTAATTATAGAATGGAGGAAGCGCAATTATTTGAATGTTGTGTCTATTTTGACACTTTTTTTCTTATGCACATTCATATTAGGCAGATAGAGATAGCCTCATATAGTTGGAATGAACGTCAATCAGCGATGTAATCATAAATTTATAATTGTTCTCAACTGTTTTTTGCATCTGACTACTAGTGACATGAGATAGAATTTTGTGAAAATGTCGATAATTAATTTATAGTAGTTGTTCAGTTCTAACCCTGGATTTATTGCGCAGTGGAAGTGACGATATACTCAGGGGACAAAACAGAAAGAACTTTGTCTGCGATTACGCAGAGCTATATTAAACTTAATAGGTGCAATTACCTTGTGTCTCCGGGGTCCGGCTTAATATATATCACATTAACCTCTAAAACCTATGGCCATAAATTTCAAGTTTGTAATGAGATATACTTAGCCTTCCGTGAAGCCCCAATCCACCGACCAAGTGAATCTGCAGCAAGCTTCTTCAACAGGGGTTCTTTTGTCCAATTATTCACATTCACAAACACACATAAGTTCAAATATTAGCCCTTCTCGTAAAACTCACGCGTCGAACAACGCGCCCGGTAAACCGCGACCGAACCGCCTCTGGCGGCCCACACCGGTATTACAATAATTATGCTGAACACGCCTAGATGGCATCACATGTGGTTCAGAACAGTAGTAGTAATGGAAGTCATTTGCTGCCCTCACCAGACTTCTATTACATTTATGGAAGTAGTGTAGTTCTGTAGTACTGAAATATAATATAATATTTCCTTATACTTGAATAGTATTTTTTTATTGTAGGTATATAATTTTTTGACGTTAATAGGTTAGTAAAAAGTTTTTATAGTACAGCACGTTTTTATAGTTCTGACGTTCACAGGTTTGCACCTCGGCTGGGGCGTGTCCTGCAAGCCCTGCCCGGCGCAGGGCTCCAAGGAGTACGACGTGCTGTGTCCCGAGGGCCCCAGCAAGGACAACGGCGGCGCCGACATCAACGAGTGCAACATGATACCCGGCGTGTGCGCGCACGGCACGTGCGAGAACCTGGAGCCAGGGTACAAGTGCATATGCGACCCCGGCTACCACCCCGACCAGGACGGCATATGCAAGGACATCGACGAGTGCGACATGCATCAGTCCGTGAGTATTGTTTTATAGTCGCGGACGCAAGTGACTAGTTGGAGTCTATTAAAGATTATCGACGTCTGTAAATATCCGTATATTATGTTGTATTTGTGTAATTAGTCGTATATTGATGGATAACCACTTATTAATTGTAAAGTAGCAATTAGTGTTGAGCATCATGTGCCTGGACAAGAATCCTGGCTTAAACTAAGGTTTACCTTTTTGTTAGACACTCCTGTAATGAACATGTCGCTGATTTTTGTATTTTATTTTTCTTTTCTTTGTTATTTTTTTTGTAAAAATCTCTTTTATTAATTTATTATCGAAAACTTTACAAAATGGCGTCTCTTTTTTGCGTTCCAGTACTGCACGGGCGGGCAGTGCCGCAACACGCTCGGCAGCTTCACGTGCTCGTGTCCCGCCGGCACGCGCTACGAGCCCGACGAGCAGCTGTGCCGAGACATCGACGAGTGCGAGGGTGAGCTCTCTTACGTCGACCGCGACTATGACCGGGGCGACATACCCCCCATGTTCCCCGTCCTCACAGGTTATCAATACTTTTGTTACCAACCATACCGCCCGGCTGCACGTCATTGATTCCATTGACATTTCAGTCGTAACTCTTCGAATTTCGAATCGCATTTGAAAAAGAAAATGAAATTTTAATTTATGTTACTCTCCATTCGAATTTCGAATCGCATTTGAAAAAGGAAAATAGCATTTAATTGTAACTCTCCGTTCGACTTTCGAATCGCATTTGAAAAAGAAAAATGTTTGCGTTGTATTTTCGAATTTCAAAATAACATTTCATTCGATCATATTATTTCAGTAACAATTAAAACCATAAGTACCTACGGTTCCTAAATTTAAATGAGATTATTTCATGTTTAAAGCAGTTTCTTAAAATTACTTTTGAGAGAAATACTGAATACAACACAGAGGTGATAATAGATCAGAATACTATTAGTTGATACTTACGTTGTATATTTATAGGCATCTCCATTGCCATCTTTGCCATTTTCTTAAATTTATGAAAAATAACAAAAGCATAACTATTTTAAAATTAATAACATCAACAAATATAACCCAGGTCACGCAAATGCATTACATGGCTTGAACCCCATTAAAATACATATTTAAAATTAATAATACTTTAATATTTTGAGAATAAACAATGTGAATAAAATATACTTACTTACCTTTCTGATGGTTACTACAAATGGAATCAACGGAATCGATTTGAGAGTAAAATCGCAAGTAAAACAGTTTGGTTATTTTAAATTCAGATCCGACGTCTTTATGGCTAAAGGCATTTAAAACATAAGAAACAATTGCCACTGTACACATTACAATGTTTTGTGACACGACGATTCGTCATAGCTAGATTGAATACTATAACCTTATCTTTTACTTGCAATAGTTCTAAAATTACTTTTGATGACCCTATCACAATATATTTGCAATCCTGTAGATGTATAGAATATCGTGAATATTCCAGAACATTCCAACCCGTGCGACAACGGACGCTGCATCAACACGCACGGCAGCTACGAGTGCGAGTGCGAGCACGGCTTCGTGCTGGACCCGACCGCTCAGCACTGCGTGGGTAAGTAGTTTACTGCACTAATGACGTCGACCAGACCCAGTGTCGTCCGACGAGCACGAACGTCGCTGGCGCTGGTTAGCTGAGCTTCGATGGCGAACTGTCGCTGTCCACCATAAGGCGCTGCTTCAGATCGCGATTTGCCATTGAGAAGGCAATGCCATATGTACTGAACATTTTATTTTACGAAATTGTAAGGACTTCATATTTATTTCACATTTTTTAAGTTGAACAGTAATGCCCGATTTACACGTATTAAGTAGTTAAGTAGGTAACTAAATTTTAACTAAATTTTAAGTGCTTAATTGCATTGCATACGTCCAAACGTATTAGTAACGTATAAGTAGTTAAGCTCATTAGTTCACTCCAGACGCACATTCAACACAGTAACAAAATCATAAATTCTGTGATTAAATTGATTTTGGGTGATGTTTTGGACGAAGCCGAAGATGAAATCATTAGGGAAATAACCAAACTCACTAGATTGTGTGTAAAAATTTAATATAAAGATGAGATGAGTACGGCGCTAGTAACACTTTATTTAAGGAACAAGAAAAACACGACGAATAAATAATAATTTAACCAGCCCGGGTTTATTCTTCAATACACTTATCCATTTTACTTAACTAGTGCCTGTCCAAATGTGTCAAGTGACAAGCCCCGACCACCAAGTTAAGCGAAAAATAGAAATCATTCTAATTTACATACTAGTTTAGTAGTTAACTAAATTTTAAGTTGCAACTTGCTACTAAGTTATGTGTTTACATGCAATGAAGCACTTAAAATTTAGTTAACTACTTAACTACTTAATACGTGTAAATCGGGCATAATAAATACTAATTGAGATGCATTTTTACAATTGAACATCGATTCCGATTATGCCCCTGGCAGGAACAACAGGGTTTTTGTTAAATACTGCATAATTTATAGTCGAATCAAAAACTAAACTATTACCTACTATTTCTTTATGGCAAAGGTTTGAATTACAAAATTTCTTTTAAAGCCTGACTAATGGTGTTTATACCCCATTTCTTTTAAATATCTGTATATCGGGACACGCTACCTTTTTTGGGAACATCACACAAAATTTTGGGACAATTCCAGCGAATCCCTTTTCTGGCAACCTTGTCCTGGACTTTAGATGAAGCTGTCAGTAGCGTGCTTAAAGCTTAGAGCTTGTCTAATGTATACGCATGCGTATTGCAGACAACCGCCGCGGTTCGTGCTGGCGGCGCGTGGTGGACGGTCAGTGCGAGGCGGCGGCGGCGCGGCCGCTGCTGCGGGCCGAGTGCTGCTGCGCGTTGGGCCTGGCCTGGGGCTCGCCCTGTGAGCCCTGCGAGCCCGAACACTGCCCCTGTCCCAAGGGATTCGCCAAGGTAACATAACATACAGAACTGTTGCTTAAATCTAAGGGCAACAATACTAGGGTGCTATAAGCTACTAAGAGGTTGCTGGTGTGCAGACCAGAAAAGATTATGTCATAGCTGTTTTGCACACCAGCAATGTATTGGCGGAGAATCCAACAATACTAGTGTTCTAATCCACTAAGATGTTGTTAATTAAATAATAGACCATTGTTTGCAAACAAGCAATGATAGTGTCATTGGTGGCTTTGAATCGGTCTCCAACAATACCAGGGCACTATGATCCACTAAGAGGTTCCTTGTCCACAGCTGGACGGCGCCACCTGCCGCGACGTGGACGAGTGCGCGCTGGCGCCGGAGCTGTGCGCGGGCGGCGAGTGCGTCAACACGGACGGCTCCTATCGCTGCGAGTGCCCGCCGGGGCTCACGCTCGACGCCACCGGTGAGTAAGATATTGTATAGGGGGGCGAACGAGCTGACCGGGTGACTAGCGGCCGCATAAAGACTATATAGGTGTAATGCCCTCACCTATAATTACTCATATTAATTATCTTTAGATATCCTGGCGTACCTCGATAAAGACGGGAGAGAGAGAGAGAGAGAGAGAGAGAGATTCTGGGTCGAACTCGAAATCAGAAGTGGGATGTGATCATTCGCCCATTTCTGGCTCTCAATCACATAATATGGGTTTCTAGTTTAGTTTAAAAAAACTGCTCGTTTTTAAATTTACATACTGAGTATCATGGATATACAGTTTAATATGGAGAGATCAGGCTGAATCTTTAAGTAAATAAAAACATTATTAATGTCCCAAAGTCCAAAAACCGGCAATAATATTACCTTCAACAATACTAGGGTACTATAAACTACTAAGAGGTTGATCGGTAAATAATAAACTACATATGGTTGCTGGTTTGCAAAACAGCAATAATAGTGTCCTGTTAGTTTTAGCTCGGCTTTCAACAATACTAGGGTAGTATAAACTACTAAGAGGTTTCTCGGAAATAATAAACCACTAAGAATTTGCTGGTTTCGCCGTGTTCAGGCCAAGGTATATAGTTTGATCTGGAGAAAACAGGCCAAATCCATAGAAAATACGAGCATTTTCCCAACTCCAACTACTATGCTACATACTCGCCCTTAGGTAACCGCTGCGTGGACACTCGTCGCGAGTACTGCTACACGGACTACACGGGCGGCCGCTGCCAGAGCCCGCTGCCGGCGGAGGTGCTGAAGGCGGTCTGCTGCTGCTCGTCGCTGGGCAAGGCCTGGGGCGACAACCGCTGCGAGGCCTGCCCTAAGAAAGGTGCGATCATATTTTATTCTAAGTAGTTATTTGCATTAAGGGCGACATCACACATGATACTTTTAGCATCGGTGATCGGCGATTTACACGCTTTTTAGAACCTGGATGCAGCGACGAGATGCTCCGCAGCGCACGCTTAAAAACGCGGGACGCGCCGATTTAGTCGCAAAGCGTCTGCGAGCGTTATGCATCGAGCATCGGAGTTTTTCTTCTAAAAGTATCGTGTGTGCTTGTGAAAGGTGGGCCGGAGTGAAATTAGGAGTCGCCTTTGGGGGACCCAAAGGCGACTCCTAATTTCACTCCGGTCATGTCGGACTGTCCCCGCAAGAAGAAGAAGATAATGAGAGATCCCCAAAAGGATAATGAGGGAATAGAATTCTTTTGTTTATGGGCATCGAGTACTATGATATATCTGCACCTGCTAGTCCATTATGAATATTAAGGTTAATATGATCTAATCTTTGTTACTCAGGCACCGATTCTTATCGCAACCTTTGCATATCTGACGTCATCGGACCCCCGGGGTCTTGGGACAAGACTGGCCCGGGCGGCCCGAACGGCTCTACTATTTGGGGCAACATACCCGGAGGCGACTCCAGTAACGGCTGGGACTGGGGCAACAACAGTTCCAAATGGGGCGG
>LUGF01033520.1:42738-60144 GCA_001625245.1 Calycopis cecrops | reverse complement strand
CTTAATATAATAATTATGTTATATAATTATAACTAGCTGCGCCCCGCGGCTTCGCCCGCGTAAATTTCGATATCGTGGAAAATCATTCCATGGCATCCCTCAGGAACATTTTTTCGGGATAAAAGCTATCCTATGTTACTTCTAATACCTCCAAGAACATGTGTACAAAATTTCATGATGATCGGTTGAGCAGTTTTCGCGTGAAAGGGTAACAAACAAACTTACATTCGCATTTATAATATTAGTAGGGATTACGGCATTGACAGATAGAAGAGGGAAAAAACGGTAAAAACAATAATAGTTGTTACAAAACAGTGACTATAAACTAAGTTTGGACATACTATAAACTGAGTTTGGACTTAAGAAGCCATTTAAATTTATTTCCAGAGCATGCAAATATGTCTATGTCTAAAAGTAGGTGTTGTAAGAGTCAACCATGCGGCGAATAGGACATCTCAGACCTGAGTTTGTGCGGCAAACACTAGTTGAGAAGAGTGTGCCTGGACGGACCCTGCGCTTAAAGATAGTACGTGGCACAGAGTAACACAATTTCGATGTTAAATCGATACAATCAAACACATTATGCACAATACCATACAATACATTTGCTTCGAGGTAATTACGCCTAGCTTCGAGTGTATGTAATTTGTATGTAATTGTAATGTTGTAACCTATATGTTGATACGATCTGTTTGTAATATTCATTCAAAATTTGGAGTAAATCAATGTAGTACTTTGTTAGTTTAGCTCGGATATACATACAGACAAAAAAATCTAATACTTATATTTTTAATTTTAAAATAACTTGAAAAGATTTAAACACACTTTAAACAGTTAAAACGGAGCTTGGAGTAAAGGAGGAGCAACCCAATTTACAGCTTTACACTAGAAGTGCTCCACTTTGTCTCAACTAAGTACCTCAAAATTGCTACAATCATATTTTTTTTTACTCTAATATTGACTACGGCAAAAAACCTCACTTCGGCCTCGTCTAAAGAAGTCCATGCTTCTCTATTTCTCTCTCTCATTTTGTGTCTCTTACTATAGATATAATAATGTCGTCCTAGCCGACTACGGCGGCCGTCCATATAGACATATTACCTACAGACTACAGTGCACAAGTGCGCGCGCAAACACTAGTGCACTCTTTTCACTTCCCTCATTCTCATATTCCGACGGGACGGCAGTCCAACACGACGGGAGAGAAATCAGGCGCAGAACCGACGGTTTAACGTGCTCTCCGAAGCATACATACTATAGACTATAGGCATACGACTTATTGGGCAAGCATTAATCTACATCGAGCTTTCATTCAGATAAATCCTCGACTGACTAAATCCACCATCTTGATCCCCAGGGTTGATCTAAAGAAAGTATCTCCTTTTGCAAAAGAAACTTACTAACACACATCTGGGATATATGCAAAATATTTAAAATAAACATAAAACAGTAAATACATCTTTACAAAATTAGCCTTCGAATCGGGAATGGAATCAACTCTTCCGTCCACAGACGAACTGACCGACACACCGGGAGGCTGTGAAGTTTAAACGAATGTAACAACATCCGGACAGTAACTTGTTCGTCAAACACATTTTAATATTTACACTTGGGCCAGTTTTACAACAACTCCGCGCTACTGCTGCCCGGCCCAGCAGCCGCAATTTCCGGACCAACAACAACAACAAATTAAATGGCGGCGATATTTTTATAACTCTTCCCGTTATTAAAACTCCGGCAAAAAAGATGTACAAATTTGTAAAATCCAAAATTTTTATAACGCCTTGAACTCTAAGCCATGAAAGATAAGTTACTAAATTTGATAAAAAATATAATAAATGACGACGTTATTTGAAACCCTATAATATTTACGTTATTTACCTATTTTACACATTGGCGGTCACCAAACCAATAATCCAAAGAACCAGAAACTATGCCGATACCCACACTAAATTAATACCTATTACTAAGTTGTATACCTACAACTCCCTTGAAACTTCTTACAATAAGTCTTTATATACTCCCTTTGACGCATCTTTACAATAAGTGACCGCAAAACAACGTCTGTATATGAGCGAAAAGTACCGTCCCCGTTATGCCGGATCTTTTCGGCTGCAATACAGCTTCAACACTGGCTCTTACAAAATACTCCATATTATTATAATAATTTTGTATGAATGAAATGCATGGGCAGTATTACAGGGCTTAATATAATAATAATAATGAACAAAAGAACTCAAAATGTACGAAATGTAAATTTCATATTAATTTGTGTTTGACTGCCCTCGCCGATGGCTGACACGCGTCACTTATGGAGTAGACATCTGTCGGCGCCGACTGGAACACGGACACACGGAATAAGAGGGCGCGGCGGAGGGAAATGTGCCAGCGAAAAACATTTTGATACGAGCCATTGTCACTTAGATTTGAAATATTTGATAGCACAGTGGACAAACGTACTTTGTGTCAACTGACGGTAAGCGATTGTCGACTTCCGTAGACATCTGCAGCACCAGATCACCAGTCTCGGCACCGGACTTTCAGAGATGAATAAGCTCTTTTTTTAAGATCTCAGTCTTATTGGTCTAGAAATATCGAGCGTCTATTTATGTTTTTTTTTTACTGAAAGTGGTAGCAGATCAAAACCTGAATAGAATGGTACTGGCGCAAGCTTACTCCGGCACTGATGATGAATAACGATATAACTGTCTCAGATTAATATCTTACAGAGATACGTGTAAAGTTATTAAAAAGTTAATTAAATGAGTCTGTAATATACTTTAATGAAATATCTAATTATCTAAGTAGAACATGGCGGACTACGAGATAGCGGGGAACGAATTTCATATTTGTGCTGAAGTCGCGTTGGAAATTTGCTCTTTAATCATTATAAAATCACAGCCAACATCGTGATAAAGTCAACTGATCAGCATCGGCAGAACAGGAGAGGTTCCACTTGCGCAAATGATACCGCCGGAAAGAGACCGATATGCTACTGACTGTGCTAGTTTCCGGTGGCCCATTGGAACAGGCCAACACGTCTGGATAACAATATTGCAGATATTTATGGACAAATTACGAGATACGTGATACTACAGCAGATCACTGGTGCGGTAGCGGCTAGTATCACGTGCGACTCAGATCTATTTCTCGAATAATTATAATATTTTTAGTTGTAATAACATTTTAATTGTTAATAGTAAAATATATATATAAATATTATAAATGCGAAAGTGTGTTTGTTTCTTTCTTTGTCTTTCTTTCACATCAAGTCGGATCAACGGATCGATGTGATATTTGGTATGGAGATAGTTGAAGGACTGAAAAGTGCCATCGTCTCCTTTTTATCGCGATAAACTACGCGAGCGAATCCGCGGGCAACAGTTAATACTATTTATATTAGTCAAACAGTTATTGTTAATCACAGCACGGCAGTGATCTGTTTGGCCCGTTCATAAGAGGTAGCGCGGCATGCATGCGGTGCGGTGTGTTAGTGGCCGGTGAGATGAAAAAGGACGGAAACGCATCTGTTTATCTCTATGCGTATGTCTGTGGGCGTCGATGCTCATGACAATGGCTTCGACTACTCGTTTGCCCCTTGTATCGTTAAAACATTCCACGCTGAAATACAGACAACAATAAATGAGAGGCAGAAAATTAAGCTTCATTTTTACTTTCAATAATAAAAAAAGTTAATTGATAGGCGTGTAAATTATACAGTCGGTATATTTTTTACAAGGAAATTACCCTAACGAGGTCATCGAACCCCGGCCTGGCGGTTGGGCCAGTAGCCTTAGAATCTACATACCTGTAGTAATTTAATAATAATAATACGCAATGCATAATATTTTTTATTCATAAAATAATTCATAACATATCGAGTAGCGTTCAGTTTCGCGGTCACTTGGAAGCGAAGGCTGAATTACCTTACAAAAAGCTGGGTGTTCTCGGCAGGGCGAAGCAGTACTGCATGCTAGCGCATGTGCCACAAGATACACAAAGCGCAAGTCCGACCGCACATGGAGTACTGCTCTCACCTTTCGGTCGGAGCCCCGTAAAATCAACTCGCTCCTTTTGACCGCATCCAACGTAGAGCGACTCAAATCGTTGTCAAGTATATATTTGAATCACGCATCAGTTATGATCCGTGTCTTTTCATCCGCCCATCACATAGGATGCCCTTTAACCTTCTGAGTCAGAAGTAACTATCATCCAACAAGATGTTATTCTCCATCTTGGGCGAAGCTAATGCACCGCGTAGATGTCTTTCCCAGTGTCATCACAAAAAAGACTCTTTTAGAAAAAAGTATATAAAACTTTAAACAATCAAGTAACAATGACCTGTATTAAGTAGCACTCACGTAGCAGCGCTACGACGTAGCGTAGATCTACTTTCCCGTGCTACGTAGCAAGTTGATATCGCGAACTTATAATATTTTTCCCTTTCGTACCGCTAAAGAAGTTGTCTTCAAAAAGAGATGACCATATGTAGCAGAGAAATAGGGTGGCTATTGTAATAAATGCTGATTAGTATACTATATGATGTTGGCTGTGATTTTATTTTATTAGCAAATTTCCAACGCGACTTCAGCACAAATATGAAATTCGTTCCCCGCTATCTCGCAGTCCGCCATGTTCTACTTAGAAAATTAGATATTTTATTTAAGTATATTACAGACTCATATAATTAACTTTTTAATAACTTTGTACTATAAACGTATCTCTGTAAGATATTAATCTGAGACAGTTATATCGTTGTTCATCATCAGCTGTGCCGGGGTAAGCTTTCGCCTGTAGCATTCTATTCTATTCTATATATTTAGTAATAAGGTCACATAGAGTATAGACCCTTGGTATTTCTAGACCGATAAAAGGTGTGTGCTTTACCACACCACACAACTGTAGTTAAACTTAATAATTGATTTAATATAAAAAATTATTACCATAATTTACAATATCATAATTTTTTATTTTTAAATACAAAAATGTTTCACTTGAATTTTGAATTTGAATGACTACTTCCATTGACCACGCCAGATCACTCTTTTTTGTAACGCTCTCGCCAGCTTACTTCCCAGGTCTAGCACATGCATAGAAGTTGTACTTCAAAAAGAGCTTATTCATCTCTGAAAGTCCGGTACCGAGACTGGTGATCTGGTGCTGCAGATGTCTACGGAAGTCGACAATCGCTTACCGTCAGTTGACACAAAGTACGTTAGTCCACTGTGGTATCAAATATTTCAAATCTAAGTGACAATGGCTCGTATCAAAATGTTTTTCGCTGGCACATTTCCCTCCGCCCTCTTGTTCCGTTTGTCCGTGTTCCCGTCGGCCGCCGACAGATGTCTACTCCGTAAGTGACGCGTGTCAGCCATCGGCGAGGGCAGTCAAACACAAATTAATATGAAATATTCATTTCGTACATTTTGAGTTCTTTTGTTCATACAAAATTAATATAATTTGGAGTATTTTGTAGAGGCAGCGATGTACCTGCGCTGCAGCGGATTTGGTCAAGATCGGGTCGTACCGGGCTTTAAAATAAAATCTTTCTGTTCTGAGCAACATCACCATTTATTATAAGATTTTTTATCAAATTTAGTAATTCATTTTCCTGACTTTGAGTTTAAGGCGTTATTAAAATTTTTAATTTTACAAATCTCTTTTTTTCCGGATTTTCCTTTTCCATTACGAGAAGAGTTATAAAAATATCTCCCCCATTTAATTAGTTGTTGTTGTTGGTCCGGAAACTGCGGCTGCTGGGCCGGGTAGCCTGAGCGCGGAGTTGTTGTACAACTGGCCCAAGAGTAAATAATAAAATGTGTTTGACGAACAACTTACTGTCCGGATGTTGTTACATTCGTTTGAACTTCACAGCCTCCTGGCGTGTCGGTCAGCTCGTCTGTGGACGGAAAAATCGTCGATTCCATTACTGATTTAAAGATTAACTATGTAAAGACGCATTTATTATTTATGTTTATTGAAAATGCACTAGGGCATTTGGCTTGGTGGCATCTATGATTCGGAGCTTTACCTGATTGAGAGCACGAAGAAGGTAATTAATTTTTTGAATTTATCAATAATTCCAGATTGTAATGTACAAATCTGTGCCACACAACCAAATGCCTTTTAAAATGTTAGCCGATATTACCATTCCCTAAAGAGACAAAGGACAGAAAATTTTCCATTAGTCCAGTCCCGTCCAGTCCCATCCAGTTCAACAGTATCTGAGGCAGTGTGTCATCACGCTGCCATCTGTAACATGTCCATACGAAAAAACAAAAAAAAAAGATAGTACCACACGAATACAACATTTATAATAACAGTAGGATTTAGAATGTTCTCGAAGTTATTACAACTCCCATCACTACAGCTCACATTCGCCGGAGCCAAAGGTATCGTGCAGCTCATGAGTGGAGCCCGGGGCCCGCGGGACCGTCGTCCCGCACCTCATTAGGGCAGAGCGCTGTCGGGGCGTTTTTCCGCTCTCCTAGTTATCACCGCCATTAATATTAACACGCGAGCCTCAACATTTTACATGCACTTTACTCGTAGTTTGATATCATCAGTTCACTTTTTTAAATCTTTATATGTCCGTAAGTTAGTCTTCTGGTTTTTCACGTTCCGTAGCCAAAAGGCGAAAACTGGGACCTTGTAGATTCGTCATGCCTGTCTGTTCCTCCGTCTGTATGTCACAGCAATTTTTTTTCGAAACGCTTTCGAAGTTGAAACTTTGTAGGTCGATGTATTTTGAACTGCTATTTGAATTCTACTAATATTTGTGTGTTTGTATGTTTGTTTGTTACTCCTTCACGCAAAAACTGCTAATCCGATTTTCCAGAAATTTGGCACACACAGAGAGTAACTTGTATTAAAACATAGGATAGTGCTTATCCCGAAAAAATGGTGATCTTTTTTGGGATGATTAATATTTCTATATCTTCTGTATTCTAAGTAATATGATGATAAATTATTGTTTGATTCCCAAATAAAATAAATTAAAATAAAACTATTACCAGAAAATAAATTTACCCTTTTAGACATTGTACAGACCGGCGAAAAATTTTATTCAATTCTGTTCATTAGTTTTTGCAAGATACAATAACATACATGCAAATTATTGCATATAACATAATATTATTAATTTACAATTCGTGTTAACAATGTCACTACCCATGTTATTTATTACATAACCCAAAATGACGACGCCACGATGATACAAACATCCAGTAATCAAACGTTGCGAGCGTGCGGTCTGAGACGCGGCCGTCCGGGAGACGGCTCGAGGATGTGCAATAAGTTAAAAGCGGGTCCGCAGGCTGCGGACACACGCGCGACCGACCGACGCAACACGACATGTGCGGGCAAGTTTGGGGGACAAACGAGTCGCGGCCATTTCAAGTGTTTTTTTTGATCGGCAATCGAGTGATCCGAGATTCGATGACTGTGACGGGCCCTGGACATTGGCATAGAGGCATAGGCGTTACCCTTGTACTTGCACGAGGGTGGCGCGTTCTCGAGGCTCACGCTGCACGAAACGCGACAGCGCAGCGCGCAGAGCGAGAGATACCCGGTCGTGCCGGCTCGTTTCGGCTGCATCTGAGAATGGCTCTACCTTTTAAAAAGGGCCATCGCGATTCATACAGCTTGTGAAAGTCTAGTCCTCTCCATTTGAAGATGGCGCACGATTTTTCGACTACGCTGGAGAGAGCAGGAGCGAGCGCGAGACAGCTCAAATGGCGGTTATATGTCGTTGTTCTTATTGTGTTGTTGCGACAGTGCGATAGTCTCCAAGCAAATTTTTTTGTATAGACATATTCTAGTAAGAGATTCGGCGAGACCGAAGATTTTTTTCTCAAGTACAGGGGCATATCGACAAGTAATCGATCTGCACGGTTCATGATTATCCAGTTCCTCTTTCACTTGACCTACTTCACCCAACCCGCTCTATGTGTCACCTAACTATCACTTTGAAGGCGATATCCCGTAAGCACCAGGTACGTCGTCGGTTGTACTGGTCCAATATATAACATATTATAATTCAGCAGTATATGTATAATTGCAGCAAAAGCAAAGCTTACTGAAATTACGAAATCGGTGATCTATAGGTGTGACTGATAATATTTTCGTGAAGGCTGTCGTGTTTTGTGCGGCCTGTAAGATTCCGTCCGCTGGTTAATTATTGTAGTGTCAGATGGCCCATTTATCGAGGGAGGCTACCACGATGCCAACATGGAAGTGGAGTGCAAGGATAACGCTACTATAACAGGTATTTCCTTCTCCCAGGCTGTTTCTGTACCATAATTATTGTAAATTCATAAATTGTATGTACCTATTTGTATTTTTATATTTTTACTTTTATATCTCATCACATCATGATGCCTGCTGAGTTTGTTTCGCCGGTTCTTCTCAGGACAGGGCTAGGAATGAACCGGTGGTAGATGCAATTGTTGACGTTCAAAAAGTAATCTCTGTAATTCTATTTTGAATAAAAACTTTTTCATTTTCATTTTCATTTACCATTATTAACAATCAATTGCATGCATATGACATACACAAGCTAATTAATATCACACAGTACTTGTTTTTCAGCTTGTGTAAACTGTCTCCAACTCTACGGCTTACAATAGCGATAGTAATCAAGATAATGAGGTTTGAAGTTGCTAATGGCGTATTATATCACAAAGCCGCGGCGGTTTTATTAATGAATTGATCAATGACGCGATAACGCCTCAGTTATTTGCGCTATATCATTTAGCACTGACGGTTAAACTAATAGAGCAGCCTGAGAATACAAACGTAGGTGTTCTCATTAGGCTTACTAGTTAGAATACATTTCCAGACAGGTATGTACAGTACTAGCTGCGCCCCGCGGTTTCACCCGCGTAAATTTCGATCTCGTGGAAAATAGAAAATCATCCCATGGCATAGAAACATTTTTTCGGGATAAACACTATCCTATGTGTTAATCCAAGTTACCCCCTAAGCGTGTGCCAAATTTCATGAAAATAGGTTTAGTAGTTTTTGCGTGAAGGAGTAACAAACACACAAACAAACATACAAACTTTAGCATTTATAATATTAGTAGGATGTAACAAAAACTTTGTTATTCCTTTTAAATATGTATCTAAAAATATACACATATGTATATTATGCTTACAGAAAACAATAAATTCAGTATAAAAAAGTATTGGTCAATTAGCAACTGTAATTACAAAATCGATATAACAAAAAATGTTTAACATTTCTATAATTTTAGCACAAACGATAAATTTTCACGATACAGTTAATTGTCACGTGACTAGTTCATGGGCTAGGGGTCGACGACCGCCATCATTGGAATTGTCCGCCATTGACAAGGTGCTGCTTCGGATCTGGCTTCGCGGAATGTAGGGGTACAGAACATTTTGTTTTACGATATACAATATATATGTATAATATAATGATTTAATATTTATGTCATATTTTGTGCAATTTTAATGGGCGATTGTTACCAACTGAATCTGATTTCTCGTTTGTCCCTCTATGCTAAGCTAATGCTATGCTAAGTCGTAATTACAGTTTACTCTTAAAATACGTCGTTTTAAGGCCGCGCTACGAAAAACATAAGGCGTAAAGTTATGTAAAAGATATGTCAAAAACATTTAACCACTCTTACATCGCTTACGTAATTTGTGTTTTGCTTCAGAAACATCGTTCCTGCATGCATGTAGCCAAATTGGGCACGACAGGGGAGTTACCTCTCGTGTACACAACACCGGCGTAAAGTGACAGATGTCATCACGTTTCGTGTGGTAAGTGACCGGTGGCCCGTGGAGGGCAACGCAACTGTATAACTTCTATGCAGATGGCATCTGTCTATGGCCTCGATCGTACAGAAAGTGACCTCGCCTGCTCGTATGCCCTCTTGTACTATAAAAAGGAGTAAGTCGCATGTTAGAACTGCTGCACAGTTGCACTGTGTGAACGAAGCCTTACCGTTAAGAGCATTCTGGACGTCCAAAATAAACTGCATTCAGAGTGATTGCGACTGACCGACGGTTTGCTTAAAAATAATTAAAAAGAATCCTGCATAGAGAACTCTGTAAAAGGGTTTCAGAGTCGCAAACGTAAAAATAATTAAATGCGCTGTAGAAATACATTATTTAAGAGCTGTAATCTCTCTTCCCTGAGTTAATCGGTTCTGTTAGAAGTGTTATATTTATTTGTCATTTTGTATCGTTTTATATCGACCAGCGAGATGATGAGTAAGAGGTAGTGCCACACTGCATGCTTGCATGCAGCCGAATTGGGCCGGCACGACCGGGGAGGTACCTCTCGCTAGCACGAGACTGGTGTAAAGTGACTGCTTTTCGTGCGGTGTGTAAGTAACCGGTTGCCCGGTTGGAGATGGAAGGAGAAAGGAGGACAGCGCAACTGTATAGCCTCAATGCGGATTTTCATGGCCGTCGGTAGTTATGAAAATGACCCCAATTCTCATTTGCCCCCCCTATACTATGAAACAGATGACGCAGCCTCTTAACGACTAACTACATACAAAATACAGGAATAGTTTTGTAAACGATCTGGCTTACGCCTATTTCTGTCCAGACCCACAAACCGTACGAAACGCGTAAGTGTAGCTGGCATTTTGCTGTGTCACGAGAGTGGGCAGCATACACCAGCTCACCAAAAAAGGAGTATAATTTTACTTTCCTCTAAAGTACTATTATAGTTATATAGTTAAGACTGGCACCCCAGTATCTAATTCTTTTTTTTGTTTCCCTGGGAAATTTACACACTGCTGCCGGTCCAGAGACAGGCTGATGTATATGAGACACGGGGAAACCGAATACCCACTAAAAACCCGTGGGTGCAGTCGGCAGCTTATACACCGGTGTCCCGGACTGTCTGCGTGTCTCAGAAGAGGACCGTACTCCTCAAAACTAGGGGCTAATGGTCAACCTAGATCAGCTCCCTACGACGTCGGGAATGTCCAGTTGGTTCAGGCAACTGCTTCCAGTTAGGAATGCAGCATGAATTTCGGCAATGCAGCACTCCTGTCCATCATCTACGGAGCGGGTCACCCACCCCTCTCTAGTCCGCACAGAGATCTTCTTCTGCGACAAGACAATCTGTCAAAAAAGAGCGTCGCCTCCGGAGCCGCCTCCGGTCGCCTCTGGTTCTGGAGCATCAATCAGAGTAAGGGTTTGGTGCTGCAGACCCTTGTTAGCTGACTGTATGCCATGCGCAGTTGGCTAGTCAATAAAGTCGGTCATTGTATTTCAAAACGGAACCAAAACAACTACTTACGCTCATCCATAATCCAACTCAATCCAAAGTTCATCTATCAAACATCTGCGAGAGTGATAGCGGGAAAAGTTTGCAATTTATAAAAAGAAGCAATAGAAGGGCGTAAATGATGGGCGTGAGACCCGAAATAATCGAATGTACTCTCGATCAATAGATCATAGGAATGGATAGCTTTAATATCGCACCCTTGTCAAACCCTTCCAATATAACACCTCGCATTTATGTTTTGACTTAAAACGTTCTTTTTCAAGCCATTTTGACACCTATGCTTTGTTCTTTAGACGCTATATTTGCTTGGGCGACGTAAATGGCCACAACATGTATATTATTGTTAACATGTCCCCGTATTCTCTTTATGAGCATCGTTCGAGTTACTTAACGTTTAGAATATGGGAATTTAAATTGGCCCGAACGTTATTATCTGTTGTTTTCTTTTCGAATTTGGAAGTTGGGGTCTTTTGAATTTAGAATATTGGGGCTGAACTGTTATAATTTAGTTTATTGTGGAGAGTGTGGCGTGAGGAGAGACATATTACGTAGGTGGATGTTATTTTGACATAATGTCTATTTATTAAAAAGATATACTTGATTAATATATACATCTTTCTTTTATTCAGGAGGTTCTTTTGTACCTTTTACAAAGTGACGTTTATTTTATGCGACAATAATAAACAAAGCATTAATTGGTATATATTTGTATATCATTGAAAAAAGTACATAAAGAAAGCTTTAATCAATTATTATTGGTTAGTAGTGTTTTGCAGAGATTTACTAGTATAATCAGCATTTGGCCGGGACCAGAATACTTTAGTAATTACTACGTGTACCACACTAGGTTGCAGGAGAATTGGGCTGGTACGACCGGGGGGTACCTCTCGCTTCCACGACACCGGAATAAAGTGACAGCTGTGCGGTTGCGTTTCGTGCAGTGTGTAAGTAGCCGGTGGTCCATGGAGGATACGAGAGGAAGGAGGACAACGCATCTGTATAACCTCTACGCGTGGGCGTAGGTAGTTATGGAAAAGGCTCCGACATCTCGTTTGCCCTATCGAACTATACTATTAATATTATAAATTCGAATGTTTGTATGTTTGTTTGTTTGTTACTCCTTCACGCAAAAACTGCTGAATCGATTTTCATTAAATTTGGCACATACGTAGAGGGTAACTTGGATTAACACATAGGATAGTTTGATCCCGAAAAATGTTAATGTGTGATGCCATGGGATGATTTTCTAGTTTCGCGAAATTCACGCGAGTGAAACCGCTGGGCGCTAGCACTATATAAAAAAAAGAAATAGTTAATTAGTTCCATTGCTCATTATTATATTGCAATACTTTTTTATCGTTTAACAATGAGATTAATATAAAAAATATAATCTCGATGTTTTTTTTAACAAGAACCTTAATTTTATAATTCGCACTTAAGTTATCAATCACTGGACTTGTTCTCTCCACTTTGCCTAATCTCGCCGCGTTCTTGTGATCGATGAAGCTGTACTTTGTTCTGGACAGCGATGTAAACAAGGTTACTGACAAGATTCATCTTGTCAAGTATCATGTTTGTGGGGCTATTTTTAAAATTGTGGGACTTCTTTTCCAAATGGGGCCGGCACGACCGGGATACTGCAGCTAGATTTTATGTTACCGCCTTTTAAGTGATAGCTATGGCGTTTTGCGTGGTATGTGAGTAAACGGTGGCCCGCTGGAAGATGAGAAAGAGGAACATCATTTGTGGTATGTTAATGAAAATAAAAAAATGTCTTCGGTAGTACCAAATAGTTCAAATGTTTTCTTTCTCCCTCAATAATAAAAATGACTTTAAGTCAGTATAACTTTGGCGAATTTTTGGTGGTTCGTGAAGGTCGGAGGAGAAAGGAGGCTATATAGGCTTTATGCGGATGTCTATGGGCGTCGGTAGTTATGAAAATGGCGGCTGCTCGTTTGCCCCCTATACCATAAAAAGGAAGGAAATCCATCTCAAACGCATTTTCTTACCATTGAAAAATACGACCATAAAGGAACCCCTTTACCCGCCGCTATTCAATTACATATTTATATTCCTTTTTATCGTTTAAAACCTAAATGTAGCAACCTTTTAATGACTATCCACTTCTGCATTGAGGGTATGTAGACGATGTCCTGGTCTCCTTTCCATTCCCCCAATATCTGTAACGCGCAGCCTTACGAACCGCTACAGCATGGCGAGAGGTACCTCTACGACTCTCACCTTACCGCCACGGCTGCAATTAGCATGACTAAACATTTTAGAAGTAAAACTTCTATACGCGCGCTTGACTTGGGGAGTAAGCTGCCGGGAGCGTTACAAAAATCACACATCGGGCGAGGCCAATGGAAATTGTCATTCAAATTCAAAACTCAAATTCAATTTTAATGAAATTTGTATTTAAAAAATAAATGTCAAATGACATGTTATGTCTTTGTACCTAAGGCAATGAAAATCAATAATTCAGTTTTGCTTCAGTTGTGTGGTCTAAATCACACACATTTTTTAAAATACTAAAGCTTTTCACAGAACTGATCAGACCTTATCAAATTCTATCCCGGATTAAGTAACGTTCGCGGCGTTTGTTAAGTATTCAAATTCCGTATTATGAATCTAAAACTTGGCCAACTTTCAGCGTTAACAAATCGAAACTTTTTAACTTAATATAAATTAAAATTTTAAATGGCGTCTAGATTATGTATGCGACGTAAAAATTAATTCGGATAACTTTTGGTTTTAATTTGTATTAGAATAGGGAGCGGGGAATCTTTGCAAAAGTGTCTTTAAGTATTTCACACTTAAGGTTTCGTTGGCTAAAGTGTTCTGTACGTCATAAGGCATGTAGCCTTGCCTTTTAGATTTTTCACCCCAGTGAGACGGGGGGTCATGTTTTACTAGTGTATGTAGATATCCAGCTGCCCTAAGTCTGCTACTGTCACAATTACGTTTTATTTTATCGAATGGTATTATATATTATGTACTTAGATCGAATTGGTATTTTTTAAGTATTTTTTCTATTATAATCTTGTTTGTTTACTAATTTGCCATTCCATCATTGACAAGCCTTATTTGTCTAATTTTAGTTTCAGCAGTTCTCCTTTGAGCAAATAGAGAACAAATATAGTTGTATTTGTTCTGTGTACCTGTCTGCAACAGTCTGCGTGGCTGAAGATTCCCGGACATACAAGGACATTTATATGTAGGAGGAAAAGAGTTGCAGAGAAAATCGACCCCTGAGGTATTCCGGTATTGATGGCCGTGATATGCGAGTAGCATCCCTCGAGGATAACATGTATCCATCTTTCCCCCAGGAAGCCGGATATCCAGATATAGAAATGTGTTGGTGAGCCGTATAATGGAAGTTTGCTCTATAATCTGTCATGCCGTATTCTATCGAAAGCCTTCGATACGTCGAGGGGCACAGCTACAACCACCCCGCTCTTCTCAATGTTTTCATTTCAGGTATGCCTAGCGTAAATAAAGAATTTTTAGGAGGTAGTGCTGCACTGTAGGCTTGTATGCAGCCGTATTGGCCGACACGACCAGGGAGGTACCTCTTGCTTACGCTAACTACACTACACTACTGTAGTTTCTTGGGTTGGATCTATTACCCATTTTGAGTATGGGTTAGACATAGTATAGCGAGCTTCCATGATTATGTACATTTCCAGTCTCAAAAGAAAGACGAAACAAGCATGTTAGAACAGGATCAATCGCATCCGCGTAATAAAGCCGTTATTCCGTAGGGGCTCTGGCCTTCTTCACGTCTTGACCTCGTAATATTCTTCGAACCGCTTTTTGGCGATTAAATACTTCAGACATTTCTGTCACACATTTAGGTAGATATACTTGGTACACCGTCACCAGCATCCATGTGGGATTAAATTACAAATTCATGAAACGGTTATTTTCATCGAAAAATACACAATATTATTTTATAAATTTTTTTCGAACACTTCCATTAAAACACGCAATAACCCAAACTTGCCAACTCGTTATAAATGTCAAATAAAAAAAAACTTTTAGTCACAAAATATTTTGTTCCTTTCATTAGGACACTCTTTGGCGTCCCCATTAAAAGTTTGCAACATAATATCTATTCCAATTTTTTAGCCTTTTTCATGTTTATTAATATTTTAAAGGTTCCAGTAACTACATTGAAAATAATCCAACTTTCAATATTTACAACCGCACAAATTTACGCTGGTTTTGTGTGATGACACCATTACCGTAATGCTAACGGGACTCAGTTGCAATGTAGCAATAGTAAGTGAGCCTCCTTCTTCTACCTCTCACGAGGTAGAAGTTTATGTGGTAAGCATGGCCAACTAGTCCTGAGGCTCTGGGCTCGAATTTCGGGTCGGACCCAAGTTGCATCGGGATTTTTCAAGTCAGCTTAAGTCAGAAAATTGACGGTATAACACCTCTTTGCCTCTTAGAGCACTTTCAGTCGATCCGCCTCTGGATTTATTTCCGGTCGTGTCGGACTTAAATCCCGTGGGAATATGATGACGGGAGAATATAATGCCATGAGAATGCGTTTGTGTCAACATACGAGTATATATTTGTGTATTTCAGGTACTGCGCACTTGTCTACTCTTTATAGAGATGGCCGCTGTAGCCGAAATTCAGTTAGAGGAAGACAAGGATTACACATGCCGCTGATGATGCCAAACGCTCAGGTATCGGCACAGAACTGTCGATTCTTCCGTAACTCTAAACGATTTATTCGACTCGGGCTCTTGTCGCTCCACAGTGCGACAAAGACTAGCGAGAGGTAAATTAATTTATACGACGCTGTGCGGCCACAGTGACAGCGATGATATCAGAGTCTGAGGTTATGAGAATAAATACAAGTGACTAATACACTAGTCAATTGGATAGTGGAGTAAGACGTAATTTTTTTTTATAAAAATATTAAACAACGTAGAGCATCACGTCACATTGAATTGATTTTCATCATGACATCAGACTACATTGCTAACTGTATTATAATAATAATTATAATAACCGATAGATAGCCTTTATGCCAATTATGGACAGCACCCGCCCAGCTTACCTGAGCGTAACCTTAGGATTAGATAGTCAAAAAACTTCATCATTTATTAAAACGTTCAAAATTTTCTTAAAGAAGCAACATACAACAATACAATCTCTTCGCTTCTCGCGAATTCGCTAATAGGGCAATGATCTTAATGTTTTATAATTAAAAAAAACATCCTTTAATGTGAGTTGTATGATATTTTTTGTTTCTAAATAACCACATCTTTAAGGCAGGGTTCACCTAAATAAAAAACTTTTTAACTAGTTGGCGTTGTACGACGAAAAGAAACCGTAAAATGTCGATAGTTAATTAGTTATTTCCAGTCCGCTAGCACTGCGACCGCCCGCGACTGTAGTGTAGACTGTGGAGGTCCCGGGTGACGGTATTATGTATCTAGTGGTTCTAATTAGTTGGCGTTGTGCGACGAAACGATGGAGGTCCCGGGTGACGGTATTATGTATCTAGTGGTTCTAATTAGTTGGCGTTGTGCGACGAAACGAAACCGTAAAATGTCGATAGTTAATTAGTTCTCTCCAGTCCGCTAGCACTGCGACCGCCCGCGACTGTAGTGTAGACCGTGGAGGTCCCGGGTGACGGTATTATGTATCTAGTGGTTCTAATTAGTTGGCGTTGTGCGACGAAACGAAACCGTAAAATGTCGATAGTTAATTAGTTCTCTCCAGTCCGCGTCGGCGTTCATTCAGCGACTTAATATGCGCTCGAATTCAATTGCGTTGCTTTATTGAACTGAAGTCGCCGAGAAAGTTGTACTTCTTTAGTTTACTTGGCAGACATTTTAAGTCTTTTATTGTGGATAAGTTAGAGATGAGAGGATATTATATTTTTTTATAGTAGAAGTAAGCAGCAAGACCCTTTTAATAATTACCGACGCCTAAAAGGACATCAGAATATCTGTAACAAATATTAGCCATCTATGAATCGTATTATAGTATCGTATCTACTAGAGAGTGTACCATAGATTATATGTGTTTAGCCTGACATATAAGCTAGATGTTAGCAGCAATTTTTTTTCTTTTTCTCTTCTTTCTAAGATTCTAAGAATATCA
>LUGF01033520.1:22026-37508 GCA_001625245.1 Calycopis cecrops | reverse complement strand
AATGTTAATTTTAGGCTGAAATGCATAAAAAAATACTATCATATTGACATTTAATATTGAAATTATGTTTTTAGTTTTTACTCTCTAGTATATACAGTATTATCTATGGTTTTTACCATTGAATTTTAAAAGAATAAGTAGAACTAGAATATCATTTCCTATACACTTATTATTAACTGTATGGAAATACACAAAAATGTTTGACGCACCAGTGCACAGTGTAACCTCACTTTAATATTACATATTTCAAAGTTTTAAGGTGAATATTGGTAACATGGCATAACAGAGCCTTAAACAAGGGCCATTTGGATAGCTCTGATTAAATTTCAAGTGACGAAGAGGAATGACCTGGCTGTGTTCCGAGTTGAGATGTGAGAGGGCGCCTGTCACACCGTACGCGCATTAAATGGAGAAGAATAAACATGTGTTGGATATTCAAGTCCCAACCGTTGGTTCTGACTTCTGAGCACTATTCTACACTATTCTGTATACATAATATATTATGCATTGCTTCTATTGCTTTGGGTGCAGAAACTTATACTTTTAATTAAAGGCCAACTTTATTAATATGTATTGGCATTAGAGCAATTAAATTCTGAATCTAGATGGACTTTACTATAATTTATCAGCTTACACATCTCTTTTCGGTACCTACAGATTAGGACGTTTATGCTTGAATACTTATTTAATTTTAAATACCCACTTATCCATTTATTGTATATTTGAATAAAATAATAGGTAACGTATCACGACAATACCTATGAAAATAAGTACCAGAATCAATTCGACTAAGACTAAGAATGACAGTGGCGTAAATACTCTGTACCTACTGGCTCGGGGCCAGTGGTAAATTCATCGGATGGGTCCCCGAGCCCCAACATAAAGAACCTTTTTTTTGACTAAATGTGTTATAATAAATGTTGAGAGTTGGGATTCTCCTCTGATCGGAACTGATTTTTTTTGATTTTACCACTTAAAAACAACCACGGTACACGGTTACAGTACGGTGTAATAGTGGGCCATGCTCAATGTTTAATCTAGCCGGCCTCCTACACAGCAGGTAGGATTTAATATAGAATACCTGCGGTTCAAGAGATATGGCGCCGAACGAGCCCCGACAAATGTTTGTCCGTATTTGTGCCCGACTTATTGTAGAATGTTTCTTACATCTCAAGGTAACTAATTAACGCGTTACTAGTTAATTCTAAATTTCCATTTAATTATTTTTTTATAGCATAGGAGGCAAACGGGCAGTTGGGTCACCTGATCTAAAGTGATCACCAACGCCACAGACATCCGTAACACCAGAGGTCTAACAGATGCGTTGTAGACCAGATGTTATTTAATTTATTAATTAGTATTATTATTTTCAGCCTCGTGTGTTCCACTGCTGGGCAAATACCTTTCTACTCTCTTTCCACTTCTCTCTATAAAGTGCTACCTAGTTTCAATCTTTACGGAAGGAGTCCAGCTCGTCTCACCGTTGCCAACGAGGTCTGCCGAGTCGCAGGACCTTCTATGGCATACATAGCAATGTCATCTTATTTATCATTTTATTATTACAATGTGATAATTAATTTCTTTTTTCGAAACGACTTTATGGCCTATGGAGAGAGGAGGAGGAAGGGAGACAACGCATCTGTAAAAAATAGCTCCAACTCTTCGTTTGCCCCCTTATACTATAAAAAAAAAAATATAAAATCTGTTTGAGAACATGGTAATACAAAATGTAAGATTTGCGTTTGGGATCCCTGAAGCGACTCTCGACCCGCCCATAAAAGTTGAGGCTGTCTTGTCTTGTTTCTGTATCGTGTAATATGGCCTTGGGTCCATAAAGGTCCATAAATACAAATTGCAGACAAAGTAATCATACTATTTTGACGTCCAGGCTGGCGCAGTGGTACAGGGCTCGGATAAGCGGAGCAAGTTGCACCAGGTGTCGGGGGTTCGAAGCCCGCCTAGGCTATGGATGTTTACCTATGTATTTATTTGTATTTCTATATAAAGAATCTTAAATATATAAAATTTCTGAAATTTATAAAACATTTTAAATATATTCCGTTGTCTAGGCTAACTGATTATCATTATTATTATTATTCCAACTGCGTATACCTTAGATAAATTAGCCATGTGATTACATTATCGCAATGTAATCACAGCAGCTATGTTAGAAGTATTCGCTTCTAAAGCGCTCTCAAATGTTCATTCTACTTACCTTGTAGTGCCGGCCCAAATCGCTGCATACATGCATGCAGTGTGGCACTACCTCTAACTAAATCAAAAAAAATCTTGAGAGTACAATCGTAAAACTTCAAAATGTATCCGATGATAAAAATCATCTGCATACTTTAATGTATTTATCTTCAGGCCTTATCTGTTCGATAAAAGCTTAATAAAAGATTCTAAGCTGTTGCTTCTGAGACGGGATGTGATTACATTATCGCAATGTAATCACAGCAGCTATCTTAGAAGTATTCGCTTCTAAAGCGCTCTCAAATGTTCATTCTACTTACCTTAATGCTTTTCTAAAAAGAACAAGAAATTGAAGACAGGTGAAAGCAGTTGAAATTATTTGGTAGCAAAGTAAATCTAAGGAAGAAATGAGGATTTTTAAATCACGTTTACTACGGCGAGTACTAAACCTGATTTAAAAACCCAAAATTTTTCCACTGCTCCTATACCTGTGTAGCTTCATCACATAATCGCGGGTCTGCTGGTGCATACGACTGGAACCCGCAACTAGATTTATCAAAAAGAGAAAGAAATAGGACGCTTACATTTGTAATCAAGAAATGAAGATACACTGCCTGATGATTCTACAAAACCAAACAAAATATAAGTCAGACTAAACACGTACCAACTTAGATCCATATCTGAAAGATAAACTGGCCGGACATTAAACGGGAACTCGGCTGCATCTCAATTTATAACTAACAGGCATTAGAGCAGTTCTGACACGATAAATCTAAACATCTAAGTCTAGGCATTAGTTCAAATTGTCTTGTTCGCGACACTACCGCCCCCACCGACGCTGGTACAACGAGTATTCGTAGCCTAAGCAAATTATACCCTCTCTCGTTACGCTAAAGTTGAAATTGCTTTGCGGTTCAAAATGTAATTTCTACTACCGAATGGATACTAAATACATTAAAGTATTCGCCCCAGGTTGAAATGGGATGAAAATAATTAAATCTATAGTGAATAAATTAACTGCGCCGGTTTTGTTGTTCGACTCCTGGGACTATCGATGGTAATTAAATATTCCCAGATCACTGAGACGTATTTTATGAATCATTAAGAATTATAAGACTGTTGTATAGATTGCAGTGATTAATCGGTTTGTACATCATTATCATTAAGCCTATTGCAGTCTACTGTTGTGTCTACTGACCGTGAGTGGCCACGATTCAGCTCCCTAGGTCAGGACACTGGGGATAGTGACGAGAAGACTCGGTGAAGTTTGCCAAATGCGGGCAGCTCCTAACTGTATTTTTCTTTGTGTTTCTTTCTCCAAGCGGTTTTTACATAGTTGGAACGTTTGCCTCACGTAAACATACTGCTGAACTGCCTCGAGTCTATGTACAGCAACAGGCTCCAGCAGAACGTGCTCGTTATACATCGGTACCTATCGCTTACACGAGACCGGCGTAAAGTGGCAGCTGAGCCGTCGCGTTTCGTGCGGTGTTAAAAGCCGGTGGCCCACGGAGGTGGGAGAAGAAAGGAGGAAGGCACATCTGTATATCCTCTATGCTGATGTCTATGGGCGTCGGTAGTCATGAAAATGACTCCACTGATCGTTTATGCCATAAAAAATATATTCTCTCGGTTACCTATTGACGCAGTATCAAAAATAATGTACTATCACCTCCAAGCGAACTAAAGTATCAGCCCCGAAGTGGACATGAATATTAAATGGATGGAAATCGCGCTGAAAACTTTTACGGGTGTTCTGTTATCGACTCCACGTTATATGCAATAAAAACGTTACACTTTTTTACGAGGCCCCTCGATAGGCCGCGGTTTAAGTTGTCGCCATTTTATTGTAGGTTTTTTCACACTACGTAGGTGAAATGTATTGTAAGGGTGTGATTTGCTGTTTAGAGCCGAATGGCGCGAGCACGACCCCATGTTGTGTTTGTTGAAATAAATAAAAACTAATTTAATTTAATTTAATCTATTACCCTCCTGAAACCGTGGCGACGAGACTAATTTTCTAGATTTTAATCACTATACACCACCGCATAAACAACATTATGTGTTGTTGTAAATTTCAAGTTTATTATAAAACTTCACCATTTAACCGCGAGAGCTTAAACAATTAATGGCCGCCAATAAAATTTATTGGCGAGTCGTAAAATAAAACTTTACGCAAATAAAGTTTGTCTAAAATGGCGGGCGATTTTTATTTCTGTTTTTTTTACGTTGTAAATGAATTGAACTGTGCCATGATCAATAATGATTTTATCTTTTGTTATAATAATTATTAGCATTCATAATATAATTATATCGTCGTTGTATATATCTAAATCTTTCTCATACAAATCTGAAATAGCGATAACATTAAAAGATAACACTTAATTGATTAAAATAAATATTAGTGATGTTGTTGTTTTGCGAATAGTTATCGTGTATCATTATATTATATCAATCATTATAACAACAATTTAAAATAAAGTGTAATTTAATAAGTTAAAATAGTAAAATGGGGTTATTGAGTTTTGAACCCGTAAAGGCTGATTTGAACCAACACGGTTATCACGAGTTGTTAAACATTTATTTCAGTATCTACTTATGACGTTACAAATCATGATATTTTCCTAAATCTGGAACCGCACGAGAACATTAAAAATAATAAGTCGCAGCTAAGTGGCGTGTGAAAGTCTAGTGACACATTAAAATGACATGAGAAAAAAGGAAATTGACAAAGTGCAAGAGGAGCGGCGCGGTGGCGCGTCTTCTTGTGTCAGGGCTCGCAGATGTACAGCTGCGGAGACTACGAAAGAAGAGCGTTTATTGTTACAGGGTTGACACGTTCAAACCTAGCAATAATGTACACGACGAAACATGTGTACTTTAATTATTAGATTAGCGTAAACGTAATAGTATAGATTTGACTATGTCCTAATATGTAAGCCCTTTAAAATGTAAGAGAATTTGTCTAAATTACTGTGTGAACATGTATTCGTATATTGTAATATTATATAATCATTATGTAAGCTTTAAAATGTAAAATATTAGGTCAAACTTATGAATAAAGAAAGTTTGAGGGGTCACAGGGTTGTAAACGGAACAACGGATCGTGAATAACGGGGCTGGGAAAAGGACAACATTATATGACAGGGTTGTAAACGGAACAACGGATCGTGAATAACGGGGCTGGGAAAAGGACAACATTATATGACAGGGTTGTAAACGGAACAACGGATCGTGAATAACGGGTACCTGGGAAAAGGACAACATTATTGTTGTAGCGGCAGGGATGGATTTCTCTGTATAAAAGACAGGCCCCCGGCCATACTGCACCTCTCTCGACGCGACCGGGCCACCTAAAGCAACTCAAGAAGCAAGAAATCAAGACTGCCCAAAAGCTCTCTCCCCCGGTTCCGCCCTCTGTCGCCCCTCGAGTGTTACCGTCTATCTTCAAGACCGCGTTTTATTTAGTACACGCACACCAAGAGCTATCGAAGCGAAGAATTAACACGCATACCATACAGTCCACTGCGCCACGGACGGCCCATTTGGTGTGTCCCGTACAAATAAGTATCGAATAATAGTTTATTAATTATATTCTATTATTTAAGGATCAATCGACAGAAGATCAGTCGACGATTTTAATGACTACCAACACCCAAAAAGCATAATTGTGATGCGTTGCCCTCTTTTCCCCCACCTTTTCACCATAAATTTGATTGAAAAATCTGCGCATGAAACGCGACAACTCGAGGCCATGTCCTTGCGTCCTAACGAAACCTATTCCCGCTAAATAAATTAAAAGGGACTTTGCGTGGGTGAAACTATGGGGTACGGGAAGTAATAAAATAGTCCACGTTACTCCAAATGTGTAACTTTAGTTTAGCTTTACTCCTGAACAGAAATTACTGAATTTTTCATGATCCGATCAGTATGTCCGAAGATTATCCTCTACAAACGAGCAAATTTAAATACCTACCTCTTTATAATATTGGTTTAAGTTTTATATACTATCATAATGGGAGTGTGACAGCCCTGTAGTCTGTGGCGTGCTTTTAAGAAAGTGAAGTGTATTACTTGTTCCGTTCTGAGGCCTGAGAGCACCACGCGGCCGACGTCGCTTACACAACCTATGTGTAAGTGAATAACAATCTTGTGTTTCAAATTGTACTGTCTTTCTGAGACTGTGATTGTACCTACTAGTTACCTATTAGTAACGGACGAATAATGGACATATTTTTATAACAGTAATAAGAAACTACACCAGATTTATACAATACCAGATTCTGGATTTTATATGAATTGAAAAAGTCCATTTCCACAAAGGGAATGTTACAATGTAAAGTCTATTTTTGACGTCTCCTCCCTCAGGATTTGTACCTACGGATGACAAAGGGACGCCCTTGAATGTTTCGGACGCCCTTCGATACTCGTGTATCGTAAATATAAATGGTGTAGACACAATGATATTGATCCAGGCTAAGCCTTTGAGTTACCTAAGCCTGCCATCTGATATCATTAAAGCGTTCGCTAAACGATCAAATTGTTAACGAAATTTGATGTGTTTGTCAAAGTATTTGATAATATAATGTGCTCTATATAATAGTATATTACTAGTGATCCCGCGAAGATCGAGATTCAATCTAAGTGAAACTTTTTTGTAATTAAAAACTTAATATGATCATCGTAACTAATTTATGTTAAGAATTTTCGGCACTTGCTTTCCTCTGTCTACGCTTGCAAGAGACATAGCAACTTCATCAATAATTACGTGTGTCTTATATATCAACGTGTCAAAGGCATGGTAGTGTGTGTAAAGTTTTATTTATTAAATTAGAGTTTTTTATAAACAGTATTATTAAAAAATATTAGCGTTCTGCACTTCTCTTACACGTAAACTATAAATTATAATGACGACCAGGCTGGCGCAGTGGTACAGGGCTCGGATAAGTGAAGCATGTTGCGCCAGGGGTCGCGGGTTCGAATCCCGCCTTGGTCATGGATTTTTTTTTTTTATATTATATTTCTATAATAAAAATCTTAAATATATAACATTTCTTAAATTTATAAGACATTAAATATATTCCGTTGTCTAGTAGGTACCCGTAACACAAGTCCTTACGGTACTAAGCACGGGACTAGGCTAACGTGGTGTGTAAAGTCCATAGATATATATTATTATATTATTATAATATATGTGCCAATTTTCATACTCCCCAGTCCGCGCAATTTTCGTAAAAACGTTCCCAAAGTTTTTGCTTCACGTATGTATAGATATAATATTATAATATTGTGTGCGTGTGTATGTCACTGAACACCTAAACGACTGGACCGATTTTGACGAATTTTTTTGTGTGTATTGAAAGGGGTTTAAGAAAGGTTTAGATTCACAAATCAGCTGGCAAATGTGACGCGTGTGACACCGCGGGGCTCAGCTAGTATTATATAAAAATCATGCGTCACGATGTATGTTCGGGTGTCTTCGAAACGACTGGACCAATTATAGCGAAATTTCGAACAGATAGGTAGCTTAGTGTAGTAATTTAAAATAAGTATAAGATATTTTATTTGACTAAGAATCGTACATAAGAATCTCGTTTCACGATGTACTTAAATGCTTAAATGTACTTAGATGCTTACTTAAAGATTTTTTTTATTTTATTTTAAAGGATATCGGAGGGCAAACGAGCTATCGGAGCTATTTTTATGACAACCGACGCCCAGATACATCCGAGTAGAGGCTATACAGATGCACTGCCTTCCTTTCTCCTCCCACCTCCATGGATTACCGGTTACTTACCGCAAGAAACGCTACAGCACAGCTATCACTTTACGCCGGTCTCGTGTAAGCGAGAGGTACCTCCCCGGTCGTGCCGGCCCAATTCGGCTGCATGCATACAGTGAGGCACTACCTCTTAAAGAGCTTGTTGTGCGCTTGTACCCACATCACCATCAAAGTACACAATACTTATCCAAGTAGATCTTAAAACTTCATCGCTCATCATTTTCCATTCACTGACCTAATTTTGAACCGATAGAAGAAAACTTCATGCGTTTCTCATCTGTAAAACAAGCGGGTTACCGTAAACTGAAGCTTATGTCTTGTATCCAAAGGCAGTAATCGTTTGGAGGCCCATCACCGGCTCACAGGAGTCCCGAAGGACGCGAGAATCAGGAGCCTGTAATATGAGGGTATATAATATTCATATCTTCGTCGGGCGACCTATAATGGAAGAAGTATAAGTCTGCTTACGTGCGTCTCCAGTAAGTGTCGACATTAATATAAAACGAATTACAGATTAGAGATGGATAGAATTACGTAACTTTTATTTGTACTATATTTTTACTATGCAATATATTATAATAGATTAAATTATAATCTCATCTCTAATGAACGTTCGACTATATTCATAAATTTATTATATTCTTTATTCGGTTTGGCAATTATGATTATAAACATACACGCTGAGTTGGTCTTTATGTAAATGATATGCGATTGACTTGTATTAGATTGTATGTATTTTATTTATGAATTAATAAATTGTTGACGAACCAAATACATAAATAAAATATTAAGATTATAAATGATAATATTATATCATTTGAAGCTTATTATTGTACTCGTATAATATAACGATATTACAGCTGTATAATAAGATCTATGTCTGTACATAGAAAATACGTAGGTAGTTGAAGAAGTAGGGTTGGAGACAATTATGAGAAATAGATTTTAATAGACAGTAGGGTACTTTTTGATACATAAAAAATATTATTTTGTATATTTAATGCATCACGTAAAAAGTGATAAATAAAATTGTCAAAGATGGAGTTCCATAGAATTATTAACTTTTTGGAGCATTACCAAAACCTTAATATTTTTTTTTGTAAATAATGAATTGAAAATAATTTGGTTTTATATAAACGAAACCGAAAATAAGAATAAAGTGACAATGAACCGTACTAATTAATAGATTAACAATAATGGAAATTGCAAACTACTTTGGCACAGTCTCTGCTAGCCACTAATACTGTTAAATGCAATTTCCTAAGTGCAGTTGGTGGGTACTTGTATTTAGGAATTAGTAAAAAAGTCTGGACGATTTAAGAGTCTTCTTACACAACGCGCTAAGCACAAAGTGGTTTTATATGTTGACTAAATATAGAACAATTGAAAAGTCCCATAAAGAAAGAACCTAAGAAGAACTCAAAAAAATTGTAATTGAGTTTAACAAAAGTGGAAATTGTATAAAAAAGTATATTATTTAATAAGATTATAATATGAATTACCATCAAGAAGTGACAATACATTTCATCAACTATAGAACCCAAAACGACCAATTTAGGGCAAACATATATGGGATATGTTGGCCTGGCCTGGCCTGGCCCCACGTCAAATTGGTCGTTTTGGGACGATCAAAAATTGCCCTGTTCTGTTGATAATTTTTTGAAATACCGTTCCAAATAAGAACATAGCTAATTGATGTTATTAAAACTGCTTCGTCGATATTTACCCTGTAGCTAAAAGTGAACTAACGTTAGAATGATAAAAACTGCATCGTAATCGCTTCATTTGCTTCAGAGCTACCACAGAACAGTAACTGTTCTGTGAGAGCTACGATGCCACACACACACACATACACAGGCATCAATGTCAAACTTATAACACTCTCTTTATACGGGTGTCCACGCCCACCACCTCGATATTCCTAAAAGTAATACTGCGCGGTATAAACGCCATTTTTTACCGCGTACAATAGTACTATGGAACCAGCTGCCTCCCTCGGTATTTCCGATTCAATACACTAAGGGATCTGCAAGAAAAGAGCATTCCTCTTTCTTAAAGGCCGGCAAGGCGTCTGCAAGACACCTAGTTTTGCGGATGTCTATGGGCGGCGGTGGGCACTAAACACCTGCTCGTATGCCCCCTATAATATAAAAAAGAAACAAAAAATAAAGTCTTTTTTTATAATTTCTTTTTATTCTAAATTTATTTAGAGACTTCTGCCTATGTCATGTCAGTCCCACCACACCCTGAACTTGTTATCACAAAATTATTATTAATTATTACCTCACCCTATAGTGTGATAGCTAGAAAAATAAAGTGTGATAATGATGGTACCGTTATAACGTTTGTCGTGTATTTCGGCGCTGATTCAGGTGAAGAGGGATCAGGTTCCATATTTCACAGTAAAACACACTTTATAATAGCTTTCACCACTTTTAATACTTGATTATAATAAAACACAGTAACACTCACTTTTATAACTACTTTTAATGGTTCTATAACTTCAATAAAATATAACAATATTAACACTTCGAATGATCGTAACGAACAGCCTCGTCTTATAACTCTACTTATCTTTTATACCTGTCGGTTAGGTATTTAAATTAATGTTATCAGTTAAATACAGTACTGTAATTATTTGCTGATTAAATCAAGATAACGAAATACAATAACCTTTTTTAAAACAATACAGCTGTTACCAAATCAAACAACAAATCATTTTAGCTTACAAATTTGTACAAAATACTAACAAATAAATATTAATGTAATAAATAGATTCGCGCCCATATGTACAAAGTTGGAGCCGATATGAATTCCGTCCGGGCGTTTTTTAATGTGGGATTTTCAAAAGTTGCGGAGTTATATTGACTCGTTAACATGTTGCTACGTAAAGAACGAAATATCGGCCCGGTTTTTTAATTAAACCGGGGCCGGGTCGACCTTTTTATCGGCCTTAATGAAATTCCGATGGACTTGAAAATATTGCTCGATTTTACAAGGCTATAAATGTGTATAAGATCGGGTTTGTTAAAGTTGTGTAGTTTATTATGGACATCTCAAGATCGCATTGAAAACCAGATAGAGAGGTGTGCCATTGATGTAATAATAAATAATAATAAAGTATTAATGCCATCCTAGCCGATTTCGGCTACGGCGGCCGTCGGTATAGACGATCCATCTGCACAGGACATATTATAGTGGACAAGTGTGTGCGCAGAGACAAGTGCACTCTCTATTCCCTCATTCTTCTATTCCGATGAGAAGGCGATCCGACACTACCGGAGAGAAATCAAGCGCAGGACCGGACTACGGACTGTTATCAGAAATTGAAAAATCCCAATATCAATTTTTATTCCGACCCGGGATTCGAACCTGGGATCTCCCGTCTGTGGTTGAACACGCTTACCACTAAACCATGAGAGTAATGTATTAATATTATGCAACAGGTAAACTTTACTTAGGATACTTGGTTCTCTACAATTCTATCCTTCCCGTTTATGTAATTCGTTTTATATTAATGTCGATACTTATTGTTGACGAACGTCTTATGGTCCCCGCACACTTATTAACTCGGAAAGGGACCGTAAACGCCTCGCCTAGAAAAGCGAAGACGATACGATTATGTTACGTTTCCCATTAGTGTGCGTTGCAGTATGAAGTTTCATACAAAGAATACTGAACGGCTCGAGGTGATACGGTTACGATCCCTTTCCGAGTTGATAAAAGTGCGGTGACTATTAACGTAAGCAGACTTATACTTCTTCCATTATAGGTCGCCCGACGAAGATATGAATATTATATACCCTCATATTACAGGCTCCTGATTCTCGCGTCCTTCGGGATTCCTGTGAGCCGGTACAGGGCCTTCAAACGATAATTGCCTTCGGATACACGAGATAAGTATCAGTTTCCTGCACCCTGCTTGTTATGCAAATGAGAAACACATGAAGTTTTCTTGTATCGGTGATGCGCTGCCCTCCTTCATCCTTCCACCACCAAGGGTCACCGGCTACTTACACGCTGCCTGAAACGCGATAGATATGCTGTCGCTTTACGCCGATGTCGTGTAAGCGAGAGGTACTTTCCATGCCGGCCCAATTTGGCTACATGCATGCATACAGCGTGGCACTGTTTCTTCCTAAAAAAACTTTATCAAAACGTTAATCTAGAAATGTATTCGGATATTGTTCCTGCAATTTTCATTAAATTGTGCCAATTATCAAATTATGAGATGGGAACGTCAACCTTCATCAATGATGATAAAACCGAACATTAATCGAACATTAAAGCAAATTCAATTAATGTTCGGATATCGGTTCACCTTTGGCCGGTGTCACTTGCTTGACAACGAGGAAGATGAAGACGGAAACTTACGTACGTACACCACCACTGATATCTTTTTTTTTTTGAAGGACCTCTTACAGATGGTAGCATGATTAAATGCTACCGCAACTGTTCATCGGACTAATGAAGACTTTTCTGTCTTCTGATTAGGATAGACGCCACTGATATCTACATTCATGGGATAATATACAACGATTCGCTTCTATTTTAATGTCGTCCTAGCAGAATTTTGGCTATGGCGGCCGTTTCCATAGAGACTAGGACAGAGACTAGACATTTGTGCAGGACATGTTATACTGCACAAGTGTGCGCGCAGACACAAGTGCACTCTCTACTCCCTTATACTTATATTCCGATGGGAAGGCAGCTCGACACGGTCAGAGAGAAATCAGGCGCAGGACGGACGGCTTAACGAGCTCTCCGAGGCACGACAGTGTTACACCGTCAACGTGTTAACTGTTATTAGAAATTGAAAAATTCCAATAACAAATTACCGTCCGACCCTCATGTCTTTAGTTGAACATACTTACCACTAGACCACAAGGCAGAAGGTTCTATTCCCTATACGGTCTACACGGTCATTCAGATTTGGTCAAACGAAGATGATTCAGATTCGCTATATGTTCTTCAACGCGAATATTAATTGATCTTCTAGTTTGTTCTATAAAGGTAAGAGAGTGCACAGTCACTATATATGTATACTGCAGGATCTTGTTAAGGGATACGATATTTTGCTGATGGTAAAAACTCACTGAATCGTTTTTGGCGGCTTAAAACATGAGCATAATATAAAATATAGTTGACGGAAAAATGTGTTGGCACTTGTCTTGTCTTGTCTTGAAGTGCCAACACTTCTCTTGATCTACCCCGTTACAAGATTGGAGCGGAGATTTTGTGTTTTCTTGATGGAAATTCATTTTAAAGCTTCATTGAATAAAATACCTTTTCATCCCATCAATTCGAAAAACGCTCATTGGTTCGCCAAAAAGTGCGCCTAAAATAAGTGTTTTTGTTAGAAGGGTTTCGCAGGGTAATAATGAGATTTGAATTTGGAACGCTAATGTTGATTTAAAAATTACAACCAAAAAGATGAACCACAGACCAAAGAAGCCGGTACGGTAGAGTGCAGTACGCACCGCGCGGTGCATACTCGGCTGTATGGATAACTCCTTTGCCTTTTGGAACAAATTTTACAACAAAACAACAAATTTAACTTTCAATAATTGCACAATTTAAATATAAAATTTCAATTATGTGTCTAAGTACATAATTTTATTATATCTACTAAAAGTAAAATGTATTGTAATAGTAAACACGATTTATTTATTTTTCTCATAGATGGGATGAAAAGTACCGTGGTCTCTCTATCCCGTGGTCGCAAAATATTTTTACCCTCTGGCGGCGTACGTTTAATCCCTCGCTACACTCAGGATTCTACTTTACTCTAGAATCCTTCGTTCTGCTTTAGTTTCAAAATAGCGCCCCCGTCTTAAAAATACCATTTTACTCCCTTAGATATAATCTACTATTTTACACTTTACACTTTTCATAATTCGTAAATTCAAAAAGTTTGAAACGTTCTTGCTTCACCAATTTCGGACTACAAATCGTACAACAAATAATCAATTTAAAATTCAGTTTTATTTTCTCAATTTCTCATCAAAATAATCTTCAATATAATACAATATATCAACATTTTTTCTTGCAAATCTATTACGAAAGTAAAATATTTACTTAGTCTGACATTAATTATTATATAACAGGTTTACAACAAATTGTAAAATAATATTAAAATTTTAATATTAGTAGTTACAATTTCAATTAATCAAAAAATAATAAAAAAGTAATTAATACTTTGGAATTTGGGCCATAAAGTTGTTAGTACACGTATATTATTAGTGTATATTTTAGCAAGTATAATATAATAATAATAATATTTTAATTATAATTGTTAATAATATTTATCGTCAACATGCAGGGCGATATTACCTCTCACTAAAACTATTACTTGTTAAAATAGAACATTTGTTTATAGTATTGGGGAGCAAACGAGCAGTTGGAGCCATTTTTATGACCGCGTAGAGGCTATACAGATGCGTTGGCCTTTTTCGTCCTCCCACTTCCATGGGCCACCGGCTACTTACACATCCCATGAAACACGACAGTGCAGCTGTCACTTTACGCCGGTCTCGTGTAAGCGAGAGGTAAGTACCTCCCCGGTCGTGTCGGCCCAAATTGGCTGCATGCAAGCATGTAGTGTGGCACTACCTCTTACCTTTTACTAAAATTATTTATAACAGGGTGCCTGCTACAGAGTTCTTCACTTATCGCGAGATGCTTACCTTTGAAGTTCGAAACCATAATAATGAACTTTAGCTACTAGGTGTACGCTAAAACTTGCTTAACATTACTAACTTTATGTATTATGTTACTAACTTACTTACTATTTACTATTACTTGCCTAATTGAACATCCGATGTTTTGTTGATTAATTATTGAGCTATCTGGCTGCGCCCCGCGGTTTCACCCGCGCAAATTTCGATCCCGTGGAAAATTGAAAGTTTCCCATGGTATCCCATAGGAACATTTTTTCGCGATAAAAACTATCCCATGTGTTAATCCAAGTTACTCTCTCTGTGTGTGCTAAATTTCATGAAGATCGATTTAGCGGTTTTTGCGTGGAGTAACAAACAAACAAACGTACAAACTTTCGCATTTATAATATCAGTAGAATCAAACAAGTATTAGTAGAATTCATCTCAAAAACATGGTTCGCATGTTATAGAGTACGTGAATAACCGCGGGGCGTACCTAGCGAAGTAATAAAATTAAAAGGCCCGGTTTAAAAGATTACCAAGCGGCGGGCTGTCAGTTCTAATGCAAATATAAAAAAGGAATTCGCGCGAGTTGGGGGCGAAGTAACAAGAAGGGAATGGAAAAAGTTGTCTCATTATAACAGAATTAGAGCGGGGCGCAGGAGTTGGTCGCGGGGCACTCTCGCGAATGTCCCCGACAGATCGTTTGCGGGCCAAGTTTTTGGGAATGGCGGTGTTTTTTTTCGATGGCCTTTTTGGCAGCGCACTGAGAAGTGAGTAATTTTGGATGTTCGTAAGTAACAATTGAGGGTTGGTCAAAAGTTCATTATTTTTTATTTACTTTTATT
>LUGF01033519.1:250673-268178 GCA_001625245.1 Calycopis cecrops | reverse complement strand
ATTTGGGTGACAGTCCGTTCAGAAACCCCTGTAACAAAATAACAACAATGATTACTAAGTATGCATAATTAATATTTACGTGATATTAATCATTACTAAAAAAAAGCTAATAGCATATCCAGATAATGAGGGGAGTTTAATTGTTATGGCAGCCTTAATAATTACCTGTCAAATATGCAACGCGGGCTCTGACTTTAGAAAACGGCACCATTGGCCCGTTATTTTCTCGTTCTTCTTCACAAGCACGTTTGACTTTTAAGATAATATCTCGACCAGCACTTTTAATCACTTTTGGCATAATGATGGCTATTATTTAAACTCAAAATGAATTAAAACACGGACGTCGACATACACTCTTCAAACCTGACGTAAACGACAAGACGTCGGACACGAGTTAGTTCCAATTTCGGCCGCGCGCAAAGTTATCTTGCGTGCACTCTAACGTATAGTGCCACAAACTTATCTGACCCGGTGACAGCTGGTGACAGCAGCGCTCTAGTATATTGAAGAGTTTCCATTAAAATAAAAATGGCGATTTTTAGAGTAAAAATAATGTGTGATGCAGGGACTAATTAAAATTATGCCATCACAACACTAAAATCATGATTCTTTTAATAGTTGTTTAGAAATAAAAGAAGGAAGCATTATATTTTAATGTTGTAATTATATGGTCGTGTAAAAAATCAAATTTAAAAACAATCAACAATTTTACTTTATTAATTTATTAATGGAGCTTGGAGACGTTTCTCTTCTTGCATAAAATAAAAAACTTTAAAACTAAATTTCTCCCATCCCTTTAGGGTAAATGAGTTTTGTGCTCGCTCCACTAATACAACTGACAATAGATAGTCATTTCAAAATGACGGCTTTAGTTCCAGTCTTGGCCACCGGGTCAGATAAGTTTGTGGCACTGTATGTCTAAATGCAGTCGCGAGAATCGCACGACTGTCACAGCGACAGGTCGCAGAGAGTCGCTAAATCCTGCGACTGCATCGCGACAGTCGCAAAGTCGCCGCGTCTGAAAGTCGCGTGTGAGCTGTAGCTCTTACCGTTACTTCACGCCAACATGTGATCCAAAAAATGCTACCCACTCGAGGCTGCAATGCTGCAATCACTACTAAGAAACCAGCTCAGGCACCAGATGTAGAGAGGGGACCCACAAACATCCAGTTACTCACAATCAGATGGCGATTCTCTAATTAACGCCTATTGTGTAACGGTTAACGGAGCAGTGAATGACTCGTTTTAAAGATTATATTGATATCGAAGATGATCTCTAGATGAGACGCGCCGTAACCTTTGGACCTGATTTTTTTAACGTTTCGATCATTTTAGGCCAATCTTGAAAGTCCGAGACGTATATAATGATGTTCGTCTTATCGGTTGAATCAGTTCGTTCGGTCTGTACAATGAATATGGTGGTAAATTTAGTAGTATCGTTAATGTGTTTAGCGCTATGCCACTGCACGATGTTCAGAAAAGGTAATGGTTGTTATTTATTTTGTAAATTAAATAGAATAGAATAGAAAAACGTTTGGTCAGTGCTCCACAATAGATTGACAATAATATAGATAAATGTACGCAATCTTATTAAGAGAAAAAAGATGACAAAAGGAAGATACCAACTAACCTAAGAATAAACAAAAAACTTTGTTTTAAAAAATACGAACATACACTTTATAAATACGAGCGGACGTGTACGTGTGGAAATGTCCTCGGCATGGACATGAGCCCTTTTATGGGCACTTCATTTAACAAACCGCACAAAATATAGCCATGAGTTTACGCCCGCACCTATTGATTACAATTACATTCAAGAGAGCCCTGCAATATCGATAGCAGCACGTGCATGGTACCCATCATCAAAAAAAAGGGAGCCCAAATGGAAAATACTGTATTTTTCTTATCTTGCAGATTCCTCAAACCGCGAAGTCCGTAGTATCACTTTTGGACATGCTGGTGCAAACGGCTTCTCAGACGAAGTGATAGGATCAAGCATCGAAGCGATAGCTCCAATGACCAACGACGCTGCAGGCCCATTCAGTAGTGCAGGCGCCAATAATGAAGATACATACAACGAGAATGTTCTCAGACAGGCAATGGCTTATGCTGAAATGTACGGTAATCAATATGGCTCTCCTAACCCCGAAACTCCATCACAGAACTTGCCGTATTATAATGACCCAGACGCAGGAACCATCGTATCTTATGAACAAGCCTACGAAGTTCCCAAACAATATGCAGAAAATAAAGCAGTATCCTCGTCTATATACAACGGTCACAGTAACTCTGATATCACGGCAGCAAAGAATCAGGACCTGGACCATGGTCTTGCCAACGGCATTGCCAGCTATGGACTCACATCGTCCAACGCCAATTCATTCGGCTCGGGATCTTCGAATGCCAATAATATACACGAAACTGAAATTACTGCTACGAAAACTCAAGGATTTGGCTCTGCCAACTCGCAAAGTGATGGCGGAGTAAATTCTGCGTCTTCATTGAATTCCTTGAACTTCAATTCAGCTAACGCTAATACGCAAGGGTTTGGATCCTCACCTAACGCCATGTACAATTCAGTTAATCCTGGTAATGTTGATAATAATAAAAGCCGCAAGAAAAACGGATGGCTCTTAGCCACATCTTACAATATTCCATCATCTAGCCGCGGGCAAGCTGCTAGTCAATCTTTAGGAGGTTCGTCAAAATCCAAGACGTATGCAAATAGATTTGGCAATGTCCAATCTCCTGCTCAAACCCAAGGACATGCTTCTGCAAGTTCTCATTCAGGAAACGGCAATAGATATGCTAATTCACCATCAAGTTCCAATGGATTTGGTTCGGCGAAGTCCAACAATAATATAAATGATTATGGTAGGAATTCACATTCAAGCAGTAGTGGACTTGGTAACGCACAATCTTCAGCTAATCAGGAACCAAATTATCAAGTCAGGCCCACATTCGTGTACCCACTTGGAGGTTCTGCTAATGCTCAAGCAGCTGGTCTAGGACCAGCTTCTACAGTCGATAGAACTCAGGGCACCTCCTATAGAGAATCTAAGAGCAATAGTTACGGATCTGGCGGTTCTCAAGCCTTTAGTTAAAAATTATAGAACAAGAAGAGTTTTTGGAAATAGTTATTTTGTGTAGTATTAAAACTAGGTATTTAATAAATCGTGTTCTAAGAATAAAAGACTGGATTAAGTAGAATCTCTTCTTTATTTTATTTCATTAACCAGTTTTATTTAATTACTAGTCGACCCGACATCCGTTGTCTTGTCATTATTGCAAAAATGTTGGCATGGTTACGTGTAATGTGTAACGTAAATGTGGCCGAATAGTCAATCCGTTATTTTTCCTTACGATAGTGTATTTTTTTAAATTTTAATTATATATATTGATAAATTATAGGCTAAATGTTACCGAGCACTAATACCTATTTAACAAAAAAACTTTCATCAAAATCCGTCCAGTAGTTTTTGCGTGAAACTCGCACAAGGCACAGACAGAATGACGTCCTCTTCAGTTTTATTATATATATAGATAAATGACTGAACAAAATATTATGCGTAAGTGTTTACGACAGTCCTTGTTCAGCAAGCCACGAAGAAAAGCTGATGATATTAATTACAATATCAGTTATTTTTTTATATGGCTTAATGTCATGTCATTTTTATTCTTTAGGTACTCCTGAAGTGATTATAAGTGAACAAAAAATATGACGAGTAAAATCCTGTAAGACGTAAACATATCGTCGCCGTGTAGAACAATAGCATAGCAGAGTAGCGCGCTTATATAACACATTGTTTAGTATCGATTGTTTAGTATCGCGTTCGTTTTTCTAACTCTCATTTCAGTTTGAAATGAGAGATAAAAAGGTACGCGACACATTACAGATGCAGCTGACACGCAGCTTACTACATTGGTACAGTAATACACCGATTTACGCTAGCCCGACTTACGCTAGCCCGACTTACGCTAGCCCGACTTACGCTAGCCCGACTTACCCTAGCCCGACTTACGCTAGCCCAACTTACGCTAGCCCAACTTACGCTAGCCCAACTTACGCTAGCCCAACTTACGCTAGCCCAAATTACGCTAGCCCGACTTACGCGAACACGGAGTTACTCGGTTTTCAAATATAATTTCTTCAACTCGTAAAATTGCATATTAGTTACATATTTTTAAGCTCGCTTCGTCTAGTTTTTAATGTGTTCTGTATTTGCAGTTTACCATAAAAACATTCCATCCCAATTAAAAAGTTATTGTTGTATTGCAAAAACAGTTATATCCCGACTTACGCGAATTCGAATTACGCGTCTAAAACTTGGTCCCTCCTACAGCGTAACTTCGGGATATTACTGTATCTACATAACTATAGAACGTAAACATGTACCGAGCAAAAAATTAAATACCCTGCGTCTTGGGAATATACCAACAAAGTGGTGGTATTTCGCATCACTGCAGTTCAATCACAACAAACAAAATGTACTCGCAGTACTTTAGTTTTAAGACTGTTATTGTAATAATTGTTAAAGAGAACGCTAATGCTGCATTGCGGCCGAAGCAGGCCGATACGACCGAGTTACGTATATCTTGTTCACTCGCACCAATCAACGGCAAGCAGCGCACCTTTATAACATGTCACCTCTCACACCTCTGACACCCTTAAAAATGTATGGGCGTCAGAGGTCACCAGAAGGCTGAGATTCATTTGCTCTCTTATGCTGTAAAAAATGTATCTAGAAATGTCTGCAATAACCAATTCGTTGCGGCGAATATTTTCCAAAACATTTAGCGGAGGCGGCGTGCAAATATTTTATGACACGGGAGCCGTGTCATACGCCACAGGAGTTGTTGACACGGCTACGAAGTTTTTTCTAGCTGCCGTCAAACACATATCTCGCTACAATTATAATATCAGGTAAAATATTTATTATTGGTTAGTCAATATTTTAAAAGTAAATAAATAAATTTAATAATAAAAACTATTTGAATTCATTGAATTTAAGTATAACTTCTCACGCTCTGCTCAAATTTAATTTATACAAGGTTGATAAAAGCGAGAGGTACTAAATTAAACCATATACAGGGTTATTTTTTGGTCACCGGCCAAATTTTAAAATAAAAACGTAAACATCATTCCAAGGTAGTGTTTTAAATTTTATCTTCTAATTCTAATAGTTTGTTAAATAAAATTCGATTTGAAAGAGTCCTTAAAAATACATCCGATTGTTGTTCTTACACGAAATGTATCGACTTCAAGGTCGGTCACGTCGGGCTACCGTGAGTCGCGAGTGTGATGCACGTGATGACCAAGAAATATGTTTTACAATATGGGACAAAGTATTTAGGTTAGTATTTTTTTAATATGTATTATTTCATAAATCGAATGTGAACCAAACCTGAAAATTTGGCCGGTGACCAAAAAATAACCCTGTATACTATTAAGTGCCTACAGTTAATGAGAAACGATTAAAAAAAGTTTACGACAAGGATACAAAAGTACTTTTTGCAAACAAGTTAAACAGCGAAAAAACGAAAATATTCTTTGTACCGGGTCTTAAAGCGAACGGTGACCTCACATGGAGTGAATGACTCGCTATCAGCTGAGGTGCAACGTGTATGAAGTGAGAAAAAGCTTTAAAAAATTCATGTGGCTAAACTATTGCTCCGATTGATTTGATTTTCGTTGTATGTGATGTAGCCTGGAAATTATACACTAAATATTATATTATGGTTTCATTTAATGACTCTCGCTTACCAATCTTGCATATTTGATGTCTAGAGTGACCCTATGCACCTAATAGTAAGATTTTCTTAATGCGCATAATTCTGAGTTATTGTTAATACAACTCATAAAAGGTAGTCAATCGCTATTTTTTCTATTTTATAGAATATTCAGACATGATTGGGGTGGAAAAATATGAAGGTTATTTTTAGGGTTGAACCTTCTTAAATATAACACAATCGATTTATAAATGACACAACTGCCGTGTCATACGCCATATCTTAAAGAAATTTATGACACATCTGCGTGTCATCCGCACGGAATCGGTTAAAAATTTGGTTCTGTTTTTATAATAAACATATTCCATTTAGTTGATTGTGGCACTGGGTCGACACTAGATAGGTTGATGTCTGACCTCTATTTTTTTATAACACGGTGTATTGACTCCGCAACTGTACTTACAAGAGGTAACTCTAAATACTGACGTTCATATTACTAGTCCTTGAGAAAGGCGCTTAGAAATAAATGATATGTGGTGTAGTATGTATAGTAGTATGAACAGTGACATCGGTCAAGGGAAGGCAAACGTAATGCTTTACAGCGCTTACATGTCAGCCTTTCGCTTTAGAATCATTTTTGGATCAGTAAAATTGGCGATTACACACAAATTTTTAGGCTTCCTCTTTCTACTTCAATAGTAGTTTCAAATACTAAAGTTGATAAATTATTATAATATCACCGTAAAAAGCAACTTAAGTATAATATTTACGTCATATAAAATATAAAGTACATTTAATATAAATTTGTATTTTGTTTCATGCAAAATGTATGCAAGCGAAAGAAAATATAATATGTTTGTCAACTTATTTATGTTACTCCAAAATATCGGAGATTTTTTTTCAAATTTGAAAAATATTATCAATGCGGAAGAAATAACTCAATATGTTACATTTTTACATAATTTTGGAGTTGCCCTCAATCCACCTAGGTGGCAGCTGACGATGATCTCATCGTATCATCTGTCTCTTAATCCGTTGAGTTCCGATGTACTATACATAATTCGAATGAGAGAAAATTGTCCATGGAAATAGACCAGCGGGCTGCTACCCTTTGGCAAGTCAGGACCACAACACGATAGAATAATCCTAAGGTGCTCCTTGCTATACTAACCCAATATACCTTCTAGGCATATCTCATAGAAAAAATTAAAATGCTTTTAAAATGGTTAAAATAAGTATTTCAATTCGTACACATAATACCTACTTAAATTTTTATATTCATATGCTAGGATTTATGACAGGAAAAATATCCAATAAAACTAACTGACTGGAAAATTGAAACTGCAAAGTAAGAACTAAAAATTAATTGATTTTGTACTAACTTCAGTCTGATGTTTGACTCTCATTTGTTTTGATATTTATAACTTACTAGCTACAGCCCGCAGCTTCGCCCGCGTGGATTTCCGTCTTCATAAATGGATTTAATAAACATATAAACCTTCCTCTTGAATTACTCAATCTCATTTTGAAAAAAAACCTATCAAATTCGGGCTGACTTCAATGAAGTGATGCGCCCTTAGCGGTCCGCACATTATTCAGGTTTGGTTCAGAACCGATAATAAATTCGTTTTACGAGATAAAAAAAAAACATATAAGTAAAAAAGCGCTCGGCGCGAGCGGCAGTGAACTTTGAACATGATGGAGCGGTGTCGGCGTCTGCGAATTTAAAAAAGACTATTCCAAATATTTGAATATCCTTTAGGAAAGTATATTATTTTAATGTAAGTTACATAAATAAATAATCTAATAATACTGTTTTAAGGTAGGCCAGTAGGAATGAAAAATTTGAATTTTCTGTTGGTTTTATTAAAATTATTTATTGACCATAAAAGAATTGATATGAGTACATATTAATCTAATCTAATTTAATAAAAATCTGCTTAAAATAAATATACAAAACAGTTACTTACAATTAAAGTGCATGCAAAATTCTGAAATTATGTTTGCGTAACACCTGTTTAAGGTCGATACACTCTTCGTATGCGAAGAAGTTGATGTATTTTTCCGGACCATTTCAAATCGATATTCATATTACAAAATAGGACAATTAGACCGAGAGGCATTAAATGAAACCACATATTTAGCGTATTATTTCCAGGCTACACGACAAAAATCAGATAATAATAATATAATAAAAATAATAATAAAATATTATTATTATATATTAACTAATGCAACAAGAGACAAATCAGAGCAATAGTTTAGTTACATGATTTTTAAAAATTATCTCACTTTTTACATGGTGTATCACAAATTAGCTGACCGTGAGACCGGCTGACAATGTCATTACCCCCAGTCCAAAGAATGTTTACATTTTTTCTTAATTATTAACTATTTAACTTCTTAGAAAAAAGTATTTTCGTGTAGGTAGTTCTCGCTTACTTTTTTTAATAGTTTCGAAATGGTAGGCACTGAAAGTGTACGTAGTTTCATCTAGTGCCTGTCGCTTTTATCAACGTTGTGTGCCTTATTTTCAATATATATTATATCTAGTATTGCCATTATCACATCTCCAATATTATTAGCCCTTATCATTACAAGCACTTACATATATTACAGAATATTTTAATATTGCACAAATTCATTTGGAATCATACACATCCACCAATAGGCTATTTTCCAAGTTTTCAAAAACGACTCCAGAATGTTTGTCGCTAATCTAGGAACTTAAACAATTTTTTGTTCTTATTTTTTTTTTTATGAAATAGGAGGGCGAACGAGCAGCCGGAGCCATTTTCATGACTATCGACGCATAAAGGCTATGCAGATGGGCTGCCCTCCTTTCTCCCTCCACCTCCATGGGCCACCGGTTACTTACACACCGCACGAAACGCGACAGCACAGCTGTCACTTTACGTCACTTTACTTTTATTTCTCATAAGTATTTATCTCAAATTTTCAAATTAAAGATTCATAATTTATAAAACCCGCGAAAACGCTCCTTTAAGCAAAATGGCGTCTTGGGTTAGCTTTGTTAGCGTTCCGAATATTACTGCCAGAACCTACTATTTAGAAAATTTTTGTTGTTGTCAGTTGACAAATCTTCTCTCTCATTAGATGAGCTAGAAATTTGACAAGTGTCTAGTACTATGAATGAATGAATGAATGAATGAATGAAATATACTTTATTGTGCATATTATAGAATACAGAAAAAAGTTACATTTTAAAGAAATTAACTGGTACTATCAGTAGATTGCGGAATCAGCATGCATGTGTTACGTCATCGTCAATTTCACGTCGTTTCGTGTCATGTGACATATGAATAAAAACAAAAAAAAATAGATTTTAATATAAAATATTGATTATTTACAAATTATTTCACTACATAATGTCTTTAAAAATCATATTAATTAAATATTACATTCAATAAGCTTTTATTTTTAATACAGGAAAATAGGCCATTGACCATTGTAATGTACCTTTAAGCGTTTTAAACGCCATGCTCTTGCAAAATTAAAAAAATAAAGAAAAATGTTTTGGGCGGCGATAGTCCTACCACCTGTGTATTGTATAAAAAAACGAAAATGTGATTTTGGACACATCCGTTCAATTTTTATAATATTATGCAGTTCTTTGTAATAGATCCAGTTTTTAGACCACATTGCAAGTGCTCTAAAACTTCATGCTGGAAATATACCAAAAAAAGTATTTCCATTTTAATTTAATTTTTGGTATTGCAAGTTAATAAAATCTGATTTTTTTTGCGATCTCCACCTACAAAATTAGGACGATCAACCTGGCCCAATTTACTTTCTTTACAAGTCTTCTAAAGCTTTCCCTTCATGAAGGGCTTGAGATATTTGTGGAAGGTGTCATTGACCGGCTCCTGGTTGAGAGGGCTCTTCATGGCCTCCTCCATCAGACGCTCGTACGCGCGCCCGTCGTACGCGCCAAGAGCCGAGTTCAGCGCCTGTAAAAAAATATTTGTATTTAATGCGGATGTTTTTTTTTCAGTGGGTTTTTTTTAAGGATTTTGGCTGTAGAGCAATGTAAACAGGGGAATGTGAGTTATGCGGGTAAAACCGAGACAAAAGAAAATCGACAGTAGGTGCGCCGATAGTCCTCCATTTCGTATCGGTACATACATACATATGGCACAACGGTGCATGTATGTATATTCATGCACTCTTGTGCCAGCTCGATTTGATTGCCATTCATTAATAATACAAACCCTTAATTTATGTTATCATGGATGAGTTTTGTTTAATAAACAATCAAGTAATAAGTACGGATGTAGTACTTTGCAGATTCATCTCTAGGGTAAGTCAAGTACAAGAATTGTAAGTCTCAGTACAAGAATTGTAAATTGCAATAAATAAATAAATACGGCCACCGACCTCGTCCCTGAAGTCGAAGGCGTCGACCAGCCCCACGGCGTCGGGTCTGATCTCCGTCAGCAGCCGCTCGTACCGCTGCTGCATGTCGCGGACGGCAGGTGCCGACAACTGTGTGAACTGGAACACAAAGAAAAGATATAGCTCATATATAGATATAGGCTAACGAGACGTCGCCATATCCATGACTACCGTCGCGTCACCCATAGACATCTCTGTCTCTCCATCTCTGTCCATGGGCCACTGGATACTTGCACACCGCATAAAACGCTATACAGCTGTCTCTTTACGTGTAAGCAAGCGGTACCTCTCCGGTAGTGCTAATTCGACTGCAAAGCAGAGTGGGACTATCTCTTACAAAAAGTATAATTATTATGTAAATTCTACTGATATAGTTACTTAATAATATAGAAGTAGTTTCTAACTTAGTTTGTAGGGGGTATCTTTAGAAATACAGGCCCGCTGAGTTTGTTTCGCCGATTTTTCTCCTGGAACAACAGAGCTAAGGTTGAACCGGTGGTAATTCATTGACGTTCAAAGAATAATTTCTGTTATTCTATTTCGAATAAAAAATTTTCGTTTTCATTATCAATATTAGTATACTCCACCAGACGGCTCAAGCGGAAGACCGGCGCTGACCAGCAAATAGGGATCAAGCTTCTAGACGGCCACGCTAACTAGTGGCTGAAATTTGAACCCAATACTAGCAAATTTTCTTTCGTTGTTTGTGTGGAATTTCGCAAATAAATACATACTCTCTTTCTAGTATAATGGTACACATACCAGCAGCAAGTCTCCGGTCCTCTCCAGCGCCCAGTAGATGGCGTACAGCTCCACCAGTGACGTCACGGCCCGCCGCAGCGCAGGCGACGCGCGCTCGGTGCAGCGGTCAGCCTCCATCTTGAATATGGACAGCACTAACACTCGCGCGTGAGCCTGCAATGAAGTTTATTTTAGTATGAGGGTGCAGAGGGGCAGTCGGAGCATCTTCAGGAGTACTGACGCCCATAGATATCCTCATAATTGTTGCAGACGCTTTGCCTTCCTTCCCTCCAATGAACCCTCGCCTAATTCACCTAAATCAGCGTCATATCATTATTTTATATTGATATGACAAATGCTGAGTGGCCACCTCTATTGGTCGCAGTACTCTTATCAAGTTTGTTTGTTTATATATATTAATGTGTGTTTGTAAATTTGATAATTGTTACTGTTCCCAATAAAAATCTTTCTTTCTTTCTTTCTAATTAAAAACCACACAGCGGCTACTCAGAAACCGCGTTAAACTATGCAGCTGGGCTGCCTTTACCTCGTCGGTCCAATTCCACTGCAATACAGCATTGCACTACCTCTTACTCTCTCCAGATCCGCCTCGCTTCAAGCAATCTGTGAGTAACGCATCTTATCCTCTGGTTTTACACATTTTTAATAATTTACACCGAAGATCGGGGCCAGTGGCGTGCTATGGGAGAGGCCTATGTCCAACAGTGGACTGCAATAGGCGGATGATGATGATGATGATGACGCCAGCTTATTTGCTAAGTTAAGTATTTATTATGTTGGTAAGTTGGATATAACGAGAGGGCAATAAACAATTTGTTGCGAGTCAAGAATTGCACGTTGGAGAACAAGGTCAGCGAGAAAACTCCGTGCATAGCTCCGTACACCGGGAGGCGGGTAGGAGCATGGGGGTAGTGGGTAAGTTGATTTAACTCACCTGAGCAGCCTGTGTGAGCTGGACGGAGGCCATGTTCCACGCGTCCGCGGGGTCCGCCGACTGCGCGTACCTCTTGAGGCTTGCCACCGCCTCCGATAACTTGCTGGAAGTTACATAATCAAACATGTATCATTCATTCATGATACGTGCTGTTGAGAGCCATAATTTCATATATTATATACTAGCTGTGTCCCAGGGTTTCACCCGCGTAAATTTCGATCTTGTAAAAATAGAAAATCATCCCATGGCATCCCGTAGGAACATTTTTTCGGGATAAAAACTGTCCTATGTGTTAATCCAAGTTATTCTCTATGTGTGTGCCAAATTTCATGAAAATCGGTTTAGCAGTTTTTATGTAAAGAAGTAACAAACAAACAAACAAACATACATACAAACTTTCGCATTTATAATATTAGTAAGATTGGATCCATAATTCCACAATGATGATTACTTACCCAACAGACACTTTCTGGAAACTCCTGATGATTCCATCCACGGAGCCGTCCCAGGGTAGAGGTGGTGCGCTATCGGAGAGGTAAGACATGGAGGGACTGAGGGTCGCTCCGTTCTCTTTCTGCTCCCAGGCTTTTACTAGTGACCTGTGGACATTACAACTAAATGTAACAAGGTATGTGGTGTGGAAGAGAAGAGATTGATATTACTATCTATATATTGCAGCTGAATTGGGTTCCTGGCTTTTTCTTTCGCTGAGAGTGCAAGCGAGAGCGCGGAACATCCGATAGAGAAGCATGATCGTTCATTCGACACGTATATTTTTCCTCCGTAAACCGACTTTACAGAAATAAAAAAGAAAACAAAACTACATACCTAGGTGGCAGCGTGTATCCGCGCCTACATTCCTAGCGGCCAGCGTGTAGCCGCGCCTACATACCTAGCGACCTGCAGCAGTAGCACTGTGTTCTCGCCCTCGTAAGTACACGCAGCGGAGCACACCCCATACAGCTGCGGCAGGTTGGACGCCAGTGTGTAGCCGTGCCCGCCGCACGATAGCCGGCACTTCTCGATGTGTGCGGAGCAGTCGTCGGAGCTCAGCACCTTTAGCGCACACGACAGGGTGTGCAGCTGGGGAGAGGAGGCTGGGTTAATGACATTCAATAGGCAGCGCCGGATTCAAGTGGGGCTTATGGGGGTTTTAGACCATTTTTGTACCCATAAAAAGGGCCCCCTTCTCAACTTCAAGGTTTTCCAAGCTCCGGCCCCTTAACCCGGCGCTGCCAAGAGTAAAAATTTTAGTAAGTAAAGGTTACTTATAAATTTTTACTTTAAATACATCATTGTTACTTTTTTCACCTCTATCGACAATCCCTATTGATTTCTTGGAATCCGTATCTCGAAGAGAAAAATCGGAACCCTTCTAGGTACTTATAGGAGCAATTTTTGTCCGTCTGTATGTCTGTCAAGACTTGTTTTTCGGAAATGTAAAATGCATCTCATTTTATATTGTTGTGTTTAGCATAAAATATACGTAATAAAATATGTAAACCTACTATTATTTTATGCCGTAAAAAATGTTCAGTACCCCTGCATTTACTTATCAACGGCGGACAGCGAAGTTCGCTATTGACGCTGAGCTGGTCAGCTCCAACGATGTTCGTGATTCGTCCCCGATCCTACCTACATGTCATTGACCTCTAGGTCATGAATTCGTCACGTGACAGTCACCTGTGTCGTAATAGTGCGAATATTATCGAAATGTTAAACTTTTTTCTGTAATGTCGATATCAATCAATATTGTAGTTTTTACATTTGTTAACTGGTCAATACTTGATTAAATCATTATTATTTTCAGTATATACATGTTTAAAAGGAACAATCGGGTTATTGTTACATACTGTATAATAACTATATACCTCTGGTAAGTCGTTGGCCTGACCCTGGCGGATGTCCCGGTTGATCTCCTTGTACCTGTTCCATATCCAGCGCGTACAGAACGTGTACGCGTAGCTGGTGGCGATGGCGATGAAGAGCTTGTGCTGCTGCGTCAGGTAGTCCAGCACTTGGACCTCCGGCTCTCTGCAAGTTGGGGAAGAGTGATAGCGAAGCACGAAACAAGACAGCATGAAGCTATGCGAATTTAGTTCGCCCATGGAGAAGTAGGGAGAGTAAGAGTGATAGCAATCATAATTTGATAGACTTTTTGATTTGATAAAAAAGAGGAAGTGTCACGCTCTATGCATGCATGCAGCCAAGTTATGCCGGCACGACCTGGGTACTTCTCGCTTATACCGGCGTACAGTAGCATCTCCTGCGGTGTAAATAGCCGATGGGCATCGAGGTGGGAGGAAGAAGGAGGGCAACGTATCTGGATAAAGTCTGTGTGTACCACCTTTTGGCGTATCATCGTTACAAGGATCCGCCCATATTATTTTGTACGTGGGTATTCTCGGTAGGTATAATACAGGCTGTAGGCATCTTCTGTCAACTCTAATGTGTTAGTTGCACTTCTAATATGTGATAAGAATATACAACATTTATGATAAGTTTAGTCTTTGATACAAGTATTAAGTGGTCTGGCACAATCGGTACCATTCGACAAGTGACAAGTTTCGTGTAGTGTGATTGCCCATAGATAAGAAAGAAAGAAGGTCTCAATCCTGTTAATATTATGGATGCGAAAGTTTGTATGTTTGTTTGTTTGTTTTTACTTCTTCACGCAAAAACTGCTGAACCTATTTTCATGAAATTTGGCACACACATCGAGGGTAACTTAGATTAACACATAAGATTGTTTTTATACCGAAAATATGTTCCTATGGGTTACTACGGGATGATTTTCTGTTTTCCACGGGATCGAAATTTACGCGGGTGAAACCGCGGGGCGTAGCTAGTAAATTTATAAAGACACGAATATTGGAAACATACAGACGTACATACACACATTCATACGTATTACATATTGCTCTCAAAAGTGACTTATAACTGAAGCGGTTTATTAAAAACTAGCTGTGCCACGCGGTTTCAACCGCGAAATCCATATAAACTTCAACAACCTATTTCACCCCCTTAGGGGTTGAATTTCTAAAAATCCTTTCTTAGCGGATGCCTACGTCATAACATCTGCTTGGATGCCAAATTTCAGCTTGATCCGTCCAGTGGTTTGGGCTGTGTGTTGATAGCTGGCTACGTCACTTTTGAGTTTTATATATATAGATTATGAACTCACTTTGGTTTCGGTTTGGACTGCCTCCTCACGGCCGAGTACCGCACCGCTATGGTGGCGGCTCTCGCCAGGGAGCTGGCGCCCGTGTTCACTATCATCACCCGCGCGTACACCATGGTGCCGTACACCAGCTTGGGGTTGGGGGAGGCCTTGAACGTTCCATCCTGGAAAATAACCATGGTTAATGGGCAAATGTTTTCTTATTCCAATGAACAAGTGGCAATCCACTGCAGCTTACTGGGTCTTAGAGCTATGTCGATTAACCTTCTGGCGTGATCGTGACAGCTGTGCTGTCGCGTTTCGTGCGGTGTATGAGTTTGCTGTGGCCCACGTAGAGGGGAGGAGGAAGGAGGACAACGCATCTGTATAAACTCTATTCGAATGTCTCTTGGCGTCGGTAGTCGTGAATATGACTCTGATTTCTCTTTTTTTTTTTTTTTTTATACCACGATGGTGGCAAAAAAGCATACGGCCCACCTGATGGTGCGTGGTTACCGTAGCCTATGGACGCTTGCAACACCAGGGGCATCACATACGCATTGCCGACCCTTTAAGAACCTATTGACTCCCCTCTTGAAGAACCCTATATTGTAGCCTTCAGGGAAAACCTCGGCAGGGAGTTCATTCCACAATCGGAGGGTCCGTGGGAGGAAATTCTTCTGAAACCGAACTGTACGGGACCATTTGGGCTCCAATGTGTGAGCGTGAACTCCCTGTCGATGGCGAGCGGTGCGGTGATAGAAGGTAGCCGTGGACGTGGAACACAACCCATTATACAAGCGGTAGAACAGGCATAAGGAGGCAAAGTCTCTCCTTAGACTTAAAGGTTCAATACCGCTCGTAAGTATAGGATCGTCGACAAGTCTCACAGCTCTCCTTTGGACCGAGTCAAAAGGCCCAAGCTGGTATGCTGGCGCTCCCGCCCAGAGATGGGAACAGTACTCCATGTGGGGACGGACTTGCGCTTTATACAATAGCAGTCTCTGCCCCGCTGTGAAGTACCGCTTTGCTCTGTTTAGCACACCGAGTTTTTTAGATGCCAGCTTGGCCTTGTCTTCTAGGTGACGTCGGAACTGGACGTCGCTGGATATGTCGACACCAAGGATACCTATACAAGTGGAGATGGTATGGGTCGTGTCCTGGAATTGAGGGGCCACAATGAATGGGGTTTTCTTAGCGGTGAACGCATAAACTTGTGTCTTGGAGGGGTTGAACCGGACTAAATTGTCCCGACCCCAATCGGAGACTCCACATAAGGTACTCTTGATTTGAGACACAAGTTGTTCGCGACTTTCTTCCACAACGGAGCGAGGGATGTTTGAACGGCCTGTGTAGAACGCGTCTCCAGTGCTATCATCCGCATAGCAATGAATGCCATCGATAGACAGCATGTCATTGATATGCAGAAGAAACAGCGTTGGAGACAGTACAGAGCCTTGCGGGACACCAGCGTTTATTTCCATGCTATCGGAGCAACTACCGCCAACTACGGCTCGTTTGCATCGGCCGGATAAAAAGCTAGCAATCCATTTGCACAAACCCTCGGGTAGTCCGTATGATGGCAACTTCGACAGAAGGCTCCGGTGCCAGACCACCTTTTACAGACCATCCATCCATCTTTTACACCCCTATACTATAAAAAAAAATCTGACTGAGAACTGATGAGGTACCTCTTGCTACGTGATAACGGTGCATCTGCTGTCGCATTCGTGCGGTTTGTAAGTTAGTTGTTAGTTTTCGGTGGCCCCATAAGCAAAGGAGGAGCACAGCTGAAGGTCATAGCATAATGGGGTAGGAGGAAAGGAGAAGCCACAGTAATTACCATGGCCCGTGGGGGTGGGCGGAGGAAAGAGGGCAACGCATCTGTATAAAATCTATGCGGATGTCTATAGGTGTCGGTAGTTATGTAAATGGCTCCGACTACTCGTCTGCCCTCTTATTCTATATTAAAAAAAGTTACCCGTCAGTAACAACTCACCTTCAATACTTGAGCGCTCTTCATCAGCATCCTATTCCTGGGTATCCTATGGTGTTCGAACCCTAGGAACCCATTGTTGACGGTGTTGAAGTTCAGCTTGGCCCCTATCTCGCCCAGCTTGATGCCCGGCAGCGGCATGTGGGTCTCCTCATCCCTCAGCTGCACCAGGAACGCTTGGATCCCGCAGTTCTTGCCTTTGGTGAACAACTGTGCCATGACCACGCAGTAGTTCGAGGTGTGTCCCACTGAAATGATCATCATCATCATCGTCTTTGATTAGCACGGAGGACCAGCTCCAGCGTCATGTTTTTATAACTAGCCGTGCCCCGCGGTTTCAACCGCGAAATCCATATAAACTTCAACACCCTATTTAACCCCCTTAGGGGTTGAATTTCTAAAAATCCTTTAGTAATCCTTAGCGGATGCCTACGTCGTAACATCTACCTGGATGCCAAATTTCAGCTTGATCCGTCCAGTGGTTTGGGCTGTGCGTTGATAGATGGC
>LUGF01033519.1:236106-246968 GCA_001625245.1 Calycopis cecrops | reverse complement strand
GCCAGGGAGCTGGCGCCCGTGTTCACTATCATCACCCGCGCGTACACCATGGTGCCGTACACCAGCTTGGGGTTGGGGGAGGCCTTGAACGTTCCATCCTGGAAAATAACCATGGTTCTTGGGCAAATGTTTTCTTATCCCAATGAACAAGTGGCAATCCACTGCAGCTTCCTGGTTCTTAGAGCTATGTCGATTAACCTTCTGCCGTGATCGTGACAGCCGTGCTGTCGCGTTTCGTGCGGTGTATGAGTTTCCTGTGGCCCACGTAGAGGGGAGGAGAAAGGAGGACAGCGCATCTGTATAAACTCTATTCGAATGTCTCTTGGTGTCGGTAGTCGTGAATATGACTCTTTCTCTTTTGCACCCCAATACTATAAAAAAAAATCTGACTGAGGACTGAGCAGGTACCTCTCGCTACGCGATGACGGTGCAACTGCTGTCGCTTTCGTGCGGTTTGTACGTTTGTTGTAAGTTTTCGGTGGCCCCATAAGGAAAGGAGGAGCACAGCTGAAGGTCATAGTCGTTAGTAATGTGGTAGGAGGAAAGGAGAAGCCACAGTTAGTAATTACCAGGAGGTGGAGATGGGAAGGAGGGCAACGCATCTGTATAAAATCTATGCGGATGTCTATAGGTGTCGGTAGTTATGTAAATGGCTCCGACTACTCGTCTGCCCTCTTATCCTACTAATATTATAAATGCGAAAGTTTGTATGTATGTTTGTTTGTTTGTTTGTTTGTTACTTCTTCACATAAAAACTGCTAAACCGATTTTCATGAAATTTGGCACACACATAGAGAATAACTTGGATTCACACATAGGACAGTTTTTATCCCGAAAAAATGTTCCTACGGGATGCCATTGGATGATTTTCTATTTTTACAAGACCGAAATTTACGCGGGTGAAACCGTGGGACGCAGCTAGTTCTATATAAAAAAAGTTACGCGTCAGTAACAACTCACCTTCAATACTTGAGCGCTCTTCATCAGCATCCTATTCCTGGGTATCCTATGGTGTTCGAACCCTAGGAACCCATTGTTGACGGTGTTGAAGTTCAGCTTGGCCCCTATCTCGCCCAGCTTGATGCCCGGCAGCGGCATGTGGGTCTCCTCGTCCCTCAGCTGCACCAGGAACGCTTGGATCCCGCAGTTCTTGCCTTTGGTGAACAGCTGCGCCATGACCACGCAGTAGTTCGAGGTGTGTCCCACTGAAATGATCATCATCATCATCATCTTTGATGCGCACGGAGGGCCAGCTCCAGCGTCACATTTTTATAACTAGCTGTGCCCCGCGGTTTCAGCCGCGAAATCCATATAAACTTCAACACCCTATTTCACCCCCTCAGGGGTTGAATTTCTAAAAATCCTTTCTTAGCGGATGCCTACGTCGTAACATCTACCTGGATGCCAAATTTCAGCTTGATCCGTCCAGTGGTTTGCGTTGATAGGTGGCTATGTCACGTTTGAGTTTTATATATTTTTATTATAACAAAAGGGGGAAAATGAGAAACCGGAGCCGTTTTCATGACAACATAGACGCACCCATAGACATCCGCATAGAGACAATACGGACTCGTTACCCCCTCCTCCCTCCATAGGCCTTTCACATAGTATGGCAGAAGCGAGTGACTTAAATACTGACATCCTTAAACATTCGCACAACCAAGTGCTTTGCAACCACTTGCCTTGCCTGGCTAGACAGTTCCCTTTTTATTGAGGTCTCCCTCACATCATACCGGCTTTGGCAGGCATATTGACCTTTCTGGAGTATTACCCTCCTTTCAGGCGGAAGAGGTAAGGCAATGCATCCACATCTATACATATAATAAAACAGTAAAATCCGTGGGTCCGTACATTGAATATATTTACGAGAAACTAATTGAAAGCAATTTTAAAATAGTATTAGAATTTAGAACACTTTCAAAGGTATTTTTTCTTTGTTTGTGCGTTTGTCTGTTTGTCCGGGCTAATCTCCGAAATTACTGAACGGATTCTAATGAAACTTTTTGAGGTGTACAGAGTATCTGGTCTGATCAACATCAAATCGGAATTTCGGCACACTGCAAGCACACAAAACAAGTCGCTTTGATTTATATAGGTACGGCTACGCTACGCTAAGGCACCAGCTAGTAACAAATACGCGGATATCCAAAAATCTCCTACTGCTCGCTTGCCCCGTTTAAAAATCTCCTAAATAATAATAATAATAATGTCCTCCTAGCCGATTTCGACTACGGCGGCCGTCTAATATAGACGTGCCATCTGCGCAGGACATATTATAGTGCACAAGAGTGCGCGCAGACACAAGTGCACTCTCTGTTCCTCATTCTCATATTCCGAATGGACGGTGAGAAATCAGGCGCAGGACCGACGGCTTCACGTGCTCTCCGAGGCACGGGGATGTAACCGCCAACTTCCTAACTCCAGACTGTTATCCCTGAATCCCAATAACACTTTTTCTGTTCTTAGAAATTGAAAAATCCCAATAACACTTTTTGTTCCGACCCGGGATTCGAACCCGGGACCTCACGTCTGTGGTTGAACACGCCACTACCACCACTAGACCACGAGGCAGTAAAAATCCTAAATATAAAGCCCTGTACTCACGGCCGCCAGGCCACCACTTGTAGGCGGTGAGCGTGGGGCTGTGCAGCACGAACTGCTCGTTCTCCACGTCGTAGGTGGCCGTCGTCTCGAGGCCGCGAATAAACGTGCCGTGACCCAGCTCCGTCTGGAAATACGTCATTTATACGGAGCTTACTCCAAAGGCACGCGGTATGACGAGAAAATGACTACATGGATAAGTATAAGAATTACGTTATTGCGTTTGGTGCGGTGGGGAAGTCGCCGGTGGCCCATGGGGGGAAGGAGAAAATAGGGCAGCTCATCTATATAACCTCTATGCGGATGCCTATGGGCGTCCATAGTCATGAAAATGGCTCCGTCTTCTCGTTTGCCCCCTTACGCCATAAAAAAAATACATAGCCATGCTGTATTGAGGCCTGGGCACCTCTAGCTCACTTTCTTAAAAGCAATGCCTATGTAGTCGTGTTTTGTGCGGTTTAAAGCCGGTGGTCTACTGGTAGAGATGGAGGCGGTCAACGCATCTGTACGTGCAGATTTTAATGGCCGTCGTTAGTTTCCAATTGGCTCCAATCGATCGTTCATCATCAATCGTAGGGAGTCAATAATTGGACAGTGTGGAACAGAGCCGATGAGCAAACCCCCGTGCATCTCCAGGGACTCGCTCCGTATACCAAGAGGTGGGTAGGAGCATGGGTGGTGGTGGGTAAGTGGTAACTCGTTTATGAATTGCTGTAACATCTCAGGAACAGGGTGCGCAACCTTTATGCATATGCGTGCCAATTTTCTAAAAAAAAAAGTTTAATGATGTCTTAGACGTGCCATCAAAAAATCTTGAAAATATCACCAACTCAAAACTCATTATTTACCACAAAATAAACGTGCACAAAATATTTCATATGCCAGCCATTGGTTCGCCAGCCCTGCTCCAGAACATGTACAACCGTACCTGGACGTAGGTGCCGATGATCTCCATCTTCATGGCCCTCTGCAGCCACTGGCGCTGCTGCTCCTCGTCCCCCTGGCTGCTGAGGGTAGGCACGAACATGCCGAAGTGCAGCATGAACGGGGAGCTCTCCTTGAACACGGCCGCCAGGATCGTGTTGCGGAAGAATGATCTGAAACATCACGAGATATTTTTTATAGTATAAGGGGCAAACGAAAAATCAGAGCCATTTTCGTGACTACCGACGCCCAGGCATGGACATCCGTATAGAGGTTATACAGATGAGTTGCACTCATAACTCCTCCCTCTCTATGGGCCACCGGCTACTTACAACAAGACTTACAGCAGTACACACAGCAGCTGTGCTTCATGCCGGTTGCTTGTAAGCGAGAGGTACCTCCCCGGTCATGCCGGCCGCTCAAGCTGATGATTAGTGCTTATGCAGAGAGGCATCAATAACAAGACGATCATGGATGACTTGTGACAGCCTCCAGCTTATCACCATGATGAGAGGGCTGCAGATCCTACATATATTATACTTAGGTTCTGTTATTGATATACTATTCAAAATGCTCGTTTCGAAAACGACCTAAACTTCACCCTGTAGTTTTAGACAATCTGGCAACGTCGGAAGTTTTTCACCCACGTTTCTGAGAACACAAACACCGTGAAACGAGATAGTGGACCCGTGCCCGCTTCTTTGGGCGTCAAAAATAAAATCGTATAATCGTCATAAAATGCCAGCTACTTCCTCATAATAGCCTTTCTATTAGTGTAAGAATGGTTAAAATCGGTACAGTAGTTTTGAAGCCTATTCGAGACAAAGAAACAATATATTATTAGTATAGATCAGAGGTTCCCAAACGTATTTCGTCTAACCCCCAGTTAGAAAATCAGTTATTTTGTAGCGCCCCTCCATTTTTTTTCACCATTATAAATGCAAAAGTTTGTTTGTTTGTTTGTTAGTCCTTTTACTTACTCCTGATTTTATGAAATTTGACAGACACATAAAGAGTAACTTGGATAAACAACGTTTTTATCCCCAAAAAAATGTCCCTATGGAATGTCATGGAATGATTTTTTATTTTCCACAGGATCGAAATTTACGCGGGTGAAACCGCGGGGCGCAGCTAGTATAACATAGTCGTAGTCGTGCTAGACCCCATACCGCCCCCTCCAGGCCTCCAGCGCCCACAAGAGGGCGTTATCCACTTTGGAAAAAAATTTTTTCGAATATAGATGATGATGAGAACAGACTTTGCCCAGTTAGTTTGTGTCGCTATCTTGTTATGTCAGCCTGTTATCATACACCTACAGCTTGATATAACTTCGAGTGTTGTTCGCCATTTATCTTCGTTGCAATAAATTGTATCGTAAATATTTCACGGATTAAGATAATTTTGTTTTTCTTATTTTAGTAATATAATAATAATTTAATGGACTTTACTCCCTAAATAAAGAACTAACCCGCGGTGTAAATAAAATATTACGAGAAGTAAAATCGTTGATTCGTTCTTTGTATTTACCCAAATGAAGACGCCGTGAACGCAAACATCTATGATAATATAGTCTGCCAAAATTGGTGGGGATATGGAAGGAATGCAATTCGGCTATAGTATACACGCACACAAATATAACATCTCACACTAGCTTATTCTATTACCTCTCTTTGTGTCTCCGATCAGGACCAATGGTCTTTTTACAATTGGCAGAGGGGCACGTCTCAGGTGGCCTCTCCAGTTGGTTATATACTCAAAGGATCAATGAACCATGTGCAAATCGTGTAATAGAACATTGACGCTAAGAGTAGGTAACGATTTACCGCACCACTTGTAAGAGGTGGTGCGATGAGGTTCGATTTCCTGAATAGAAATCCCCCTCCCCCCCCAAAATGCTACAGCCTTCCCTTGGTGGAGCTTGTGTGCCTCTGTGATCCCCAAGTCCACTAAGTGTCGAGTCCAACATATCTATGTCAGCCACCCGGGCTCCTAGGTATCATGCGGTAACAACAAAAAAAAAGAAACCTGAAGTAATAAGCAACAAAAATTTGAAAGTAAAAAAAAAAATATTTTATGCCGGTATTTCAATTCTCGTCAGATCACGTCCAGACAAAAGATATTCTCCAGTCCCCAAAATAACATAAATACCTACTCCTGTTTCTCCTCGAACGTGACATGTTTGTCCTCCACAGCCTGCAGTTTCCGGTACAGCATCACCGCCTTCCGTATGGCGTTCTCGTACTTCTCCTTGTGGCTCATGTACTCCTCGGGGCTCTCGTCCAGTAGCCCCTTCTCACTGAACACAGCCGTCTCTGGAAACGATCGTATACAGGGTTACTTTTTGGTTACGGGCCAAATTTTCAGGCTTCAGTTTTTCAGTTCAGAATCATCAGATTAATAGATTATCAGAATCTTACATTCGATTTATGAAACAAAAAAAAACGCCCATGTTATAAACATCTGACTCGCGAGGTCGAGGTCACCACGTGACGTCTGACTCGCGAGTTGCGATCAGCCGGCGTCATTGACCTTGAAATCGACACATTTCGTGTGCGAACAATGACCGATGTTTTTTTAAGAACCATTTCAAATCGACTTTTATTTAAAAAATATATTACAATTGTACGATAAAATTTAAAACACACCCTTGGTACCCCCGGTGATCTAAAAGTTACCCAGTATAACTAGGAGGTTAAGATACATAGCTAAAGCTTCAGAACAGCCTAAGCGCAGCTCTGGATTAAGCTTAATTAAGGGGCAAATAGGCCAAAAAGCTGAAAAAACTCTATAACTCGAGATCGGTTAGTAATATCAAAATGCGGATAGTTTTATTCGCTTCAGGGTGAAAAAATATCTTAGGATTAGAAAAAAATTAGAATGTTATATAGTATTTATTTTATTATAATATTGAAAACTAAAGCAAGTACAAAAATCAATAATTATTTTTAACTTCGTTTACGTGAATCGGGTTTTTACCGCAGTTGGTTAAAAAGTACAGTAGTACATTTAGTGAGGAAGGCTATAGACATTAGACAGCCTTCCTCACTAAATGTACTAACCAATACTAAAAGAATTTTTCAGAGCAGTGGAATATTAATATTTGATGATGATGATGATGATGATGATGATGATGATGATATGCATGAACAAGTCATTTATATTAATGATCGTATCGCTAAGCACAATAATATAATGACTCATTTTTCATTTTTCTCAGCTTAATTGTATATTGTTCTCATGTTTTAAGTTTATGAGAATATTATATACTCATTACAATAAAACAACATTAACAGATTCTATCACGGTTTATTTATTTATTTTACAAGCCCGGTCATGGGAGGGCTGATTATGGTTAGAGATGCCATCCGTTCGGGTTTCCCCGGATTTGTCCTAGATTAGAGGGCGTCCGGGGAGCGTCCGGGCGGGGTTTTATTTGTAGTCCGGATTTTGATTTAATTTATTTGATTTTTGAATGATTGGTTTGATTCAAAATACTAAGACTAAAAATTTCAAGTTTTGAAAGAAATGTTTATGTTTACTGGAAGTAATTTTTTTTAAGTTCATCATTTAGTTTAAAATAGCATTAAAATAAATAAGAATTGATTTATGACCATTAAAACTATATTTTATTCTTCTGAGTATCTTATGAAAAATACTATTTTCTAACGTCCGGGTAGGAAGCTCAGAAATCCGGCGTTCTTACGTGCCTTATCCTGGTTGACATATTTTTGAGATGGCAACCCTAATCATGGTTGATGTAAAGCTTCTGAAACGCACGTAAAGGGCTTGTAAAATAATTAAATAAACCACGATAAAATCCGGTAAAGGTCTTTTATTGTAATATATAATATATATTTCACTCACCTAATTCTCTCCTTTTTGCTGTTTTCTCTGCTCCATTGTCTAATATATTAGTCAGCTCTTCCACATTGAACCTAACATTCGCCCTTTCCCTCTTCAAATCAACATTAACAGTCGTCATACTTCTTCATTTGATTTCTCTCACTTTCTCTAAATACACTTAAAAATACCAACACCGAAAACAAAGTTATTGCAAATATTTAGAACGTTATACAATGATTATAGTTTTATCTTATTTATTCGATTCGATAATGTTATATGACTGATAAGACAAAATGTAAACAATGTAAAAACAAGTTTGTTACGAGTTACGAGTCACTGGCAAATGGCAACACGTTACAACACACACTGGTTTGAGTAACCAGTGGAAACTGATTACGGAACTGGATGTGACGTAGATGTACTAGGTAGGTAGGTATTATGTCATTGTGTGATATAAATAAACTGCAGTAGTACAAGGAGCGTCGGAACTCGGAACAAAAACAGATAAAAACAAATTTTGACATTTTTTGTGATGCCAATTAGTTGTTCTCGCATACTTAGAACAGGTTAATGTGGCCCGGTCGAAAAGCGACAAATCCGCACTAAATACCGAAATACCCGGATTTGAGAAAAGTCTGACCTCTACGTCAGATAATAATTTACTAACACAACTCCATAATATCAATATATATCTTTAATAAGAGATAATTGTTATTTATTACAAAATTATCTTATAAATATACTTTGTAATTCTAGATGAACTACGTACCTAATAAGGTCTAAGACTATGTACTTTTCAAATAATACAAATAACACAGAATCTAGAAAAAGTATCCGTTAATATGTGCTACCCGCTGTACGATGTAGTAAACTCCAAAGCGTGTTGTTTGCACATGAGCATTTTGAGTTCAATGACTTTATAGACAATATTCGCAGTTTATAATTAGAACGGATCTTAACCTACACTATAAGTATGTACTGCATTAATTACGTATTATATTAAATGTGAGTACAATTTTAATTTTGTTTATTCATAGTACGTATTAGAAATACGAATACACCTACAGCTAGCCGTAAACTCCATCTATACAATATTTCATCATTTGGATGAAATATTGCGGTTTATAGTATTTGGCGTAAAATAATATTTTACTATTTTTTTTTATTTTTATTCTTTAAAAACGAAAGTAAAGTATCTATTGCAAGTATAATATTAGGAAGTATGGTGTGTACACTGTATGTTAGGCGCCTAATGAATTTTCAGAACGTTGTGCATGACCTACAAACCGTCATTACAACTCAGATGACGAGAATTAATCTAGTAAATGTCCGTAGTGCAAATGTACCTTAGTACACAAATTCATTCTGAATATTAGTGCACTGTCAACATTTGGGGTGCTGTTGGTCGGGTAACCTCCCCGTGGTGCACCCTGGGCAACACTGGCTGATTGATCCTTCTCTCCCTTGCGAGAGACGGAGGTCCAATTAGTCAGCGGCCAATAACCCGACCCCCAATCCGTGCTTTGGCGCCTGGCCGAGGATGAATGGCTGGAGGGAATCCAGTTCCAAGGGCGCCAATATCCGTCCGCCATCGAGCGGGCGTGTTGTTACGGGTTCGGCTCTAACCCCAAGGGAGCCGCAAATCCAAAATGAACTTAAGCAGAAAGGAATCTGGTCCCCGGGTGGGTCCCCGAGAGGGGGAATCCCACTCCTCCGCCACGGCGGAGGGCTGCCCCACGTACTACGGGGGGGGCACTCACTGCTTCGGGAGCGAGCAAACTGCTCGCTCCTGTCTACACGACGACTCACGCATGAATATGGCAACCGATAAAGAATACGACCCAGAATCAGGGACGGACACGCCCAGAGAAGAGCCGACAGTAAAAGTCGGTGCGAAGAGAAAGGAGCCTGACAATGTGTCAGTAACCTCACTGTCAGGATCCGAGCAGGCGATGGACAAAAGGCTTTTTTCAAGCACTGTCCCAACGTCACGCTCCGACTCTGACACTGAAACGGGGATGGGAACAAATTTAAGTAGAGAATCGTGGCCAGCCAAACGGGGTAAGTCCCGAGGGCAGGGAAATATTTCTACAGCGCGCACCACACGCCAGACGATACGTAACTCCACTAGAAACAGGGTTGAAGATCCCAAGGAGGCAGAATTTGTAGCGGCTCTAGATAAAAGAGTATACCGAAAGGATGGACCCAAAGAGGTGGTGATGCCTCCGCCACTGGCTCCTATTAATATAGAGGAGCTAAGGGCCGACGAGCTTAAATCAGAAGCGGAAACCCGACTTGTAGGTATCAGTGAGTTAATTGGTAAGAGTACCAACCTCAAAGGGGGGTACTGTTCCAAAATCCAGAAGGCAGCCAAAACAGTTAGTGATATAGTGGCTGCCCTTGTGGTACGCACTGAGGCCGAAGAAACTCGTCGTCTTATAGCCGACAATAGGCGTCTACAGAGAGAGGTGGAGAACCTCAGAGAGGAAGTTTCTGCGTATCGTAAAGACTTCGAAGAAATAAAAAAGAGAACGCAAGACACCGCTGTTTTTTCTTCTTCTCCGATTACAAAGGAGCAGTTGGAATTGATGGAGGCAAACATAGCAAGGTCGGTGGGCATTTTGATGGATCGCCGGCTAGCAGTTATTGAGTCCAGACTCCCGAGTCCGGCTAACGCTCGATCACAATTAGCGACGGATAGAGTATCTGCAATTAAACAGTCCAGAGACGTATTACAAACGCGGGAGCATAGTACCACTCAATCAGTGTCCGTCAAAAATGCTAAAGAAGTGGTCAATACAAGAGTCGACCTAGCTGAGGTTCGTCCTGCAGCCCGATCAGGTACAGCTAGAGATGGCTCCAAGGCCAAGAAGGGTGTCAAGTGGACGAACTATGGTCCTTCTACTACTCCTCAGACTGTAGCACCTATACCCTCAGAAGCAGAGGGTGTATTACAAGAAGAGACCACCGAATTATCTCCTACAATTGAGTGGACAGAGGTCGTTAAAAGGAAGGCCACCAAGAAGTCACCCAAGAGGCTTTCAGTTGCCGCTGCACCTGCACAAATTTCGGCTAAGAAGAGTGAGCCCAAACCAGCACCCAAAATCGTGCTCCCTGGTTCCACAGCAGTAGTTATTAAACTACGATCGGAGGCAGTTGCTCAAGGAGCCACATATAGCTCAGCGCTTTTACAGGCAGAGCGTGAAATAGAACTCAAGGAGTTGGGCATTGGACCGCTCCGAATTCGTCAAACGACGACGGGTGCACGCCTCATCGAGCTACCTGGCTCCCAGAGCCACGAAAAGGCCGATAAGCTCGCAGAAAAGCTTTCAACAGCCCTGACAAATGTGGCCGATATATTTAGACCCACAAAAAGAGTTACTTTTCGCATTGTGGGTCTTGACGATGCGGCTACTGTGGAACGTATTGTGGAAGCAGTAACTAAAGAAGGAGGTTGCTCTCGGGAACAAGTGTCCGTAGGACAAATTAAAGTT
>LUGF01033519.1:208516-233834 GCA_001625245.1 Calycopis cecrops | reverse complement strand
AGAATCAAAGGCGTATACCAAATTTCAGATCAATCGGTTAACGGGAAGAGGGTTAAATTTCAATTACTAAATTCTACCCATACAATCAGGGTGAGCTAAATAAAACCGTTTAAAAACGAAAGTAAACTATCTATTGCAAGTATAATATTAGGAAGTATGGTGTATACACTGTATGTTAGGCGCATAATGAATTTTCAGAACGTTGTGCATGACCTACAAACCGTCTTTACAACTCAGATGACGAGAATTAATCTAGTAAATGTCCGTAGTGCAAATGTACCTTAGTACACAAATTCATTCTGAATATTAGTGCACTGTCAACATTTCAAGTAGAATTTTCTGACTTAAATTGCTTTTTTTACATTCCTATTGCACTTTAAGACTGATTATAATGTTTCTAACATTTTTATATTACGAAAAAGAAAGAAAACGAAACGATTTTTCTCCATTATGCAATATTTATTATCATATAATATCTTCCGCTTAGATCCATGGATACAGTATGAAACAAAAACATGTTGTTCCTGCTAGAGGCATAATCTGAATCGATATTCAATTATCAAATTGAATTATTACAATATTATAAGGGTTTTTGGTACATACTGTAGCTGTGTTCTAGCTTTATTTCCATAATACTAACCTATAAAAATATATTAATTTTATAAATATAATTATAAATATGAATATTATAAAATATGTGAAATAAAAAAATCTTAAACGATTTAAAGTAACTTTATTGACTTTAATTACAGTAAAATGTTTTTATTCTTAATTTAAATTAAAAATTTTAAAAGTTATTCTAAATTCAAAGTTTGGCTGCCTGCTGCAGCGGCCTGATGTACTTGTAGAAGCTCTGGTTGACGGGCTCCTGGTTGAGAGGGCTCTTCAGTGCCTCTTCCATGAGCCGCTCGTACACGCGGCCGTCGTATGCGCCCAGTGTTGATAGAAGAATCTGGAACAAATTCTTGTCTTAGCACGAAAGGTTATCGAACATTTGATCTAGTTGAGAATTACGGTCAACACACACTTAAGTATATGTATTTAAACAATGGAATTCCTATAAATACATGCAATGCAGAATTATAATAACGAAGAATGCAGTTATTTATTATATAGTCTAATCATAAAGTAATACCAGCGTGACGTGCTGACTCAACGGAGTCATTTGGTGACGGATAAAAAACCATTACTGTTACTAATTACTATTCCATGGCCGCGCGAGGCGGCCACGATCGTTTGTGAGAATGCAATGGACGTACGTTCTACATATCCTGGTGCCCAGCCATATGTGTCAATCAGCTCAAACTGGCGAATACGATCCGCCTATCTAGCATGTGCCTACGCCGCATCTTAGAGTTCTTGGGCCACAACGCACCCAAATCTGGTGACGTTACAAGCTGATGGTGTAAGGTAAGGTGATCGGCAAGAGACCAATAGGCAAGAGTCTGATGTGCTGGCGAGACCAGATTCGCACCACCGTCGACTCAACGGTTGCTGACGCCCTACAAGTCGCACAGGACCCAGGACAATGTTGGACTATTTTTAAACTATTTTTTTTAAGGAATAAGCTCTCTCTACCAACACACGAATCGGGGATTGTTCCCAGGAATTGTACGTTTATTTCATTATAGGACTTCGCGCCGAAATTCCAAATCCCACCATCACCACCTAGATCTTCCGAAGTCCACTACTGAGCGCTATAAGCGCAACTTCAATTTGGAATCAGCTGCCCCCCTCAGTATTTCCGGAGCGTTACGAGCGAGTGATCTTCAAGAAAAGAGCTTATTCTTTAACGAAAGGTCGGTAACGCATCTGTTAGACCTCTGGTGTGACGGATGTCTGTGGGCGTAGGTGATCACCTTACATCAGGCAATGTAATGTAAAAAATCAAATCCAAAAATGACGTCCCAACACTGGTCTACTATTGGGATATTTACTTGAGGAGAACTTCTACATAATAGAATTACCTCGTCCCTGATATCGAAAGCGTCGACCAGACCGACAGCGTTCGGCCGTATAGCCGCCAGGAGTTCTTCGTATTTCTTCTCTAGCAGATCAATGTCCCTTTTCGTTATAGATGTAAACTGTTGAACAAAAAGAATGTGACTGTTTTTTGTATACTAGTAACAATCCTACACATCCCTATCAATACCAGAGAGGAATGTATGAAATAATTGTTTAGTGTCATGTTTAAATTATGCAAGTTATTAACATGATCGATGTAATTTATGCTTTCATTTATGGGGTTTACTAAAATACAAGTCATTGGTAAATTATATTGTGCTAGAAAATAATATAATCATCAACAGAGGAGTATGATACTCCTCAAATCGACACGTTTTCATACTATCTTTTTTAATATGCCTGTGGACTCTTTCGACACATCCACTCACATCCCTTCTTATATTATTCAAAAAACGGACCAATCATGATTATATCACTGAATAAAAAGCATCACGAGTTGAGAAGTTCTAGTCCGGTTTTATTTCATACCTTCAAAACAATAGAGCAACGTAATTTTTAGGCATGAAGTATCCGAATCTATGAGCGAGCGATTTTTAGGAGTTATAAGTCTATTTTTAGAAGTTATATGTCTATTTTTAGGAGTTATGTCTATTTTTAGGAGTTATATCTATTTTTAGGAGTTATATGTCTATCTTTAGGAGTTATATGTCTATTTTTAGGAGTTATATGTCTATTTTTAGGAGTTATATGTCTATTTTTAGGAGTTATGTCTATTTTTAGGAGTAATATGTCTATTTTTGAAAGTTATGTCTATTTTTTGGAGCTATATGTCTATTTCTCACCACTTCAATGTTTGTTAGCCAAACTTTAATTACCCTCAACAGATCGCCTGTCGTCCGCAGCGTCCAGTATATAATGTAGAGCATGGTGAGCTGGTTCAGTACCGCCTTCACGTTGTCGCTGGAGCTCGCTGTCAGTCGAGTGACCTCGCGCCAGTACACGTCCAGTAACACGGCACGGCAGTGTACCTGAGTGTCATAACTTTAAGTAAGAGGTGGGCCGGTACGACCGGGAAGGCACTACACTCAATGCTACCGCCGTGAAATGTAAAGTGACAGCTATGCTGTCGCGATTCGTGTAGGAGGTGAGGAGGAATGGAAGGCAACGCATGCGGATGTCCATGGGCATAGATAGTCAGTAGCTCCAACTACTCGTTTGCCTCTTACTAATATATTAGAACGTAATCATGTCTACAGTATCAATAGAGTGTTTCATGAGCTTCGATACTACTGGTATATCGGAACAAAGTAATATGTGTATTCTCTAAGTCGAGGTCAATTAGCATCAGAACAACTGTTTGCTCCCGCAAAAGCTACCTAACAAATTTGTATCAATTTGGGCACTGATATACAACAATCTGGAATAACATAAAATTATACATGATCCTGATTAAAGGGGATCGTTCCCTGGGAAAAAGGGTATGTGAGTAAGTAGAGTACACGCCGCACACTTATCAACTCGGAAAGGGATCGTCTAGAAAAGCGAAGACGATACGATTACGTTTCCTATTAGTGTGCGTTGCAGTATGAAGTTTCATACTAAGAATACTGACCGGCTCGAGGTGATACGGTTACGATCCCTTTCCGTGTTGATAAGTGTGCGGAGACCATAAATCACCTCAGCTACTGCTGTACGAGAATAGTTCCACTGTACGACGTAACAGAACATCTTACCTCCGCAGCCTCCACCAGCCGCTTGGTGGTCAGTTGCCAGGCGTCCTCGTAGCACTTGCCAGACTTTATCACGTGGCGAATATTCTGCACACATAGACGTATCTTCCTGCGAAATACCTTTTGTTAATGCCGTCTAATAACTGTGGAACTAACTAACTTACTAACTGCGTATGTCGAATTTAAGACTAGTAATTGTAAAAAGATGCATGTAATCTTTAATGATTCTTCGCGTGAATGTAAATCGTTCCGCGAGGTCTTCACTGTCTTTTTAGTAAGTTACCACCAGTACTATGCTGCATTGCCTCGAAACTGTTCGGATGCCTAAGGCCTAAGGCCATCGGCGGTCATCGAAAAGTTCGAGGGCTCGTTTGCCCCTTAATAAAAATATTCGGGAGCCTGGGTCCGCTCTGGGAAATCTGGACGCCTGTCTTTTTAGACTTCTTCGGGTCTACGTCTTCTTTGCGGGTCAGTAAATTTTGTCCACAAGAACTGTGCCACAGATGTACGAAGGTCTTTTAATCTACAAGTGATTGGGCGCAGAGAGCACCGGAAAAGGACTATGGACTAGGTTGGAGCCCAAGGACTAGGTATCTCCCTCGAACTTATATCCTCGAACTGGTTTTATGAATACATTTAAATTTTATATAATACTAGCTGCGCCATGCGGTTTCACCCGCGTAAATTTCGATCCCGTGGAAAATAGAAAATGATGATTTTCTATTAACACATATGATATTTTTATAACCCAAAAAAAAATATCCCAAAACAAGTTTCTATGGGATGCAATGGCATCCCATTTTGGGATAAAAAATATCATATGTGTTAATCCAAGTTACCTTCTATGTGTGTGCCAAATTTCATGAAAATCGGTTCAGCAGTTTTTGCGTGACGGAGTAAGTAACAAACAAACAAACAAACAACACACAAACTTTCGCATTGATAACATTAGTAGGATAACTTTAACAATATAGAGTTGCTTACGCTGCAGCGACCGTTTGAAAGGATTTAATGATACATTCCGGAGTATTTTCCCAAATGATATTTGCACTGTTTCCAGACCGATTTAGGTACGCAACTGTAGGAGTCAACTCTTTTCCACTTTCTGCCTGTTCCCACGCCTTGACCAGATATCTGAAATATACGAAATGAAAATGATGAACAAGCTAAATCAATTAGGCTTAACCTTTAATATACCATATAAAGTATGTAACAAAAACCCCATTTCCCTTTTAAACATGTATACATATACGAATAACTATCTGGCTCCGCAGAATGCAGGGGTACAGAACATTTAATTTTACGATATACAATAATATTCAAATATTGTAATGATGTATTATTTATTTCATATATTTTTTTAAGTTGAACAGTAGTACTAAATGAGATGCATTTTTACAATTGAACATCATTTCTGATAGCATAATCAGAACCTGGCAGGATTTTTGTTACAAGGTTTAAAATAAATAACATTACCTGGCACATTGTAGTAAAAGTACTGTGTAATCTCCCTCGTAAGTCCGGATGGCGACGGCCTGGCCGTACAGGTAAGGCAGGTTGGAGGACATCATATACCCGTGGCCCCCGCAGGCGTATCGGCACTCCTCGACGCTGCTCGCCGCGTCCGAGGTGCTCACCGCCTTGATACCACTCGATAACGCGTGCAGCTGGTGATAAGAATCAAGAACATGGAAAATTTTAGAGGTTCAGGATATTCAAGCAAAAAAAACAATTGAATTGAACAAGTCAAGAGAAAGGAGGGTAAGGAAAGGTAGCTCAGACCTCAGTCAATAAATCCTTAATTGTGGGGTCTGTCAAACATACCACAGAAATCTGCTATGGTGATAGAAGACTGTGTCCCTAAGTTCGTCTACAGTAGCTACAGATTTATTCAGCCCAAAGTTATTCATTTGAAAGGAGACCAAGGAAAGAAGGAAGGAAAGAGGACGAAACTATACTGACCGTAAACTTAAAATGTGTTCGGTGGAAATCCAATTATTAATTCTGAAGCGCTAAATACGAAAACTGGCTCAAGCTGCGAATGTAAATACTTCGCTGAGAAAATTTGCTCTAAGATTTCGTATGTTTGACAAATTAAAGGTTCTTTTTTTACGCCCCATCCAATCAAATTTGGATAAGCCGGTGTGTCGGACTCAGAACATGGTGAACCACTACTAATCAAATACAGCTGCGAGAGTCTTCAGCCGCCGTCATGGAGAGGACACCCCGGCAGAAAAATATAGCTACCTCAGGCAGTTTCTCCAGATTCCCTTCCCTGAGATCAGCCAGGACGTCGGTGAAGGTCTTCCACACCCAGTTGGCCGCCAGCTGCAGCGCATGTGCAGTCGCGATGTGTATGAACAGCTTGTGCTGCTGAGTGCGGTAGTCCAGGATCTGGGATTCTGGCTCGCTACGAAAACATTGTAGCAAAATTAAAAATTTAATAATTTATGCGTTTTAATTCCAAAAAAATATATCTATTGTTGTAGAATACCACGATACAAGTGAACTTGTATTTAAAGCATGGTAAATATACAGACTCTCTCTCTCTCTCCCTCTCTCAGACTAGATCTGTTTTCCTGACTTCGTGACACGTTTCCTGATCACGAAATCCGGAGAACAGATGGCAAATCTATTCGCTTTTGTTGTACAAACTGCGACTAAGTTTATTGTACAAACTGACCATCTTCGCACATCAACAACCTTCTGGTCGCGAGCTAATTGCATTGATTTGATTCATTTCAAACTCACTTGGGCTTGACCTCGCACTGTCTCCTGACGGCGGAGTACCGCACCGCTATGGTGGCTGCCTTGGCCACGTAGAAGGACGCGTCGCTGACCAGCGTCACCCTCACGAACACCATGGTACCATACGTTAACTTGCCATGGCGATCCTTCTTTACGAAGGTACCGTCCTGAATGAAAATTTTAGCAAGTAGTGCCATAGCAGTTGCAATCGGAGAAATAGATATCGCTTAAATAACAGCAGCTTGAAACGGAAGTGTGCTAGCATTCTCCTGTCACCTACAACGTAGGTAAGTGACGAAACAGCTTTAGTGGTTTTGGTGATTGGTGCCTTATGTTTGTCGGTCTCACATAACCGCCGGTTTTCCCGGTTTAAACGCATTTCCGTAAATAAAATAATAAAAATTGTATGGAGACTCGTGTTGTAAGAGGCAATTTTGAATTTTAACAAAAAAAAATAATTAAGTTCAAAAATAAAACTGTAAAAATTATAAGAGAAACTGAACATTTCATTTATCCTATCCTATTAATATTATAAATGCGAAAGTTTGTATGTTTGTTTGTTTGTTTGTTTCTTTGTTACTCCTTCAGACAAAAACTGCTGAAATGAAATTTGGCACACACATATAGAGTAACTTTGACTAACACATAGGATGGTTTTATCTCGAAAAAATGTTCCTATGGGATGCTATGGGATGATTTTCCACGGGATCAAAATTTACGCGGGTGTAACCGCGAAGCGCAGCTAGTTTTATATAATTTGAAACATTGTCGTATTATACTTGAAGTCGAAGTCTGCTGCGGCCATGTCACAGCAACCATAGAACAGGATAAATTTATCATTGGCACTGATTTCAAGCATTATTATATTTCCTAGAAAATTACCTTAAAGTATAATTGTATGTTAATTACTTCGGCTAAACGTAAACGTATTGTACGCATTACCTTAAGCACTTGAGCGTTCTTCATCAACATATTCTCCCGGGGTATGCGATAGTTCTTCAGCCCGAGGAAGCCGTTGTCGGCAGTCGTGTAGCCCATGCGTGGGCCCACGTCGCCCACGTGCACGCCCGGGAGTGGCGTGTGGGTTTCCATGTCCCGTATTTGGACGACAAACGGGTAAATGCCGTGGCATTTTCCTTGGGAGTGCAGCTGAGCTAAAACCACGCAGTGATTTGCCGTTTTGCCAACTGAAAACATCAAACATGGGTCTCAATGCTTATTCTATTACAGGCTGTTTATTATGTATTGGTTGTCTATGTTTAGTCATAGACCGTACACTGAATACTCATACCATAGATGATGTCTATGGTTAGGTACAGATGACAAGAGAGAGAGGGATGTTTGACATTACGACCATGATTTAGTGACAGCTACAATCATATCAGCGTAAGTAGAAAGCTGCGGATTACCAGTACAGATGCACTTTGTAACTTAGGCATCAGCTGTCACCTCTGATCTGTCAGACTTATTTTACTTCCACTTGGCATGTGTATGTAACACAGGCATATATATTGCTAGAGTTATTTAGCCTCTATTTCCTATAATAGAAGTTTTGTTAAATAGACTGTTTCTTCATTTTTCAATTATGAAGATAAACATGATATTCTTCCACCTCCTGCTTACAAGGATACCGGCGTAAAGTGACAGGTTTACTGTCGCGTATCGTATGGTGTAAGTGACCGGTGGCCCATGGAAGGGAAAGGAGATAGGAAGACAACGCATCTGTACAACCTCTATGCGCTCCTCTCCGAGAACTTGTTTGCCCCTAATGCTATAAAAAAATGGACATGGGTATAAAAAATAAAATAATTTTGACTTACGGCTTCCCACCCACCACTTGTAGGAGCTGAGGGTGGGGGTGTTCAGTACAAACTCCTCGGTCTCGGGGTCGTAGGTGGCCGTGGTCTCCAGACCGCGAATGAATGTGCCGTGCCCCAGCTCTGTCTGGAATATTGAAAGGATTTTAATAGCATAGGATGCGAACGATGTCTGTGGGCGTTGGTGTTCACTTTACATCAGGTGACCTAACTGCTCGTTTGCCTCCTATGCTATAAAAAAAAAAAAAAGAACGAGCAGTTGGGCCATCCGATGTTATGATCACCAACGCCAATAGACATCCGCAAGTGTTATAGGCGTTTGCTTTCACGGCTTCTCTATTTGGACTACCCAGTGCTCGACCCCGCGCAAAAGTTCATCCCAAGGGAAACACCCGTCTTATTTCAGCATGAATAGTGTTTTTGTGTCATGCCAAATTATAATCCATCATTATTATCTTTATCATCTTTCGCAGGAGAAGTCCACTGCTGGATATCCTCCCACAGAGGCCACAGCCCACATGTCACGGTCACTAGCTGCTGGCATCCACCTGCACCCTGCGACCTTAAGCCCTAAAACTGTTCAGTAGTATTGGCGGGAAGGAGTAGCACAAACTTTTCTCTCATTTGCCTGCCTCTTGAAGGTAATTCGGAACAGCATCCTCATGAGGAATAAGGAGTTCTTAATATTTGTCGTCTGGCTTTTAATATGAACGTAACATTTCCCAGTTACCTTGACGATTACATCTTTGCCTTTGCGCAGTTAGTTTAGCGCCATATGTGGCATGGAGGTGGGAGAAAGGAGGGCAGCGCATCTGTATAGCGTCTATGCGGATGTCTGTGGACGTCGGTAATCATGAAAACGACTCGCCCTATACTTTAAAAAAACATCTATCGTCATACTTTAAAAAAACATATATCGTCACACTATCCAAACTGTTAGACAGAATACAGATGGATTATTTCAATTACCTGCGCATACGCTCCCAATATTTGCATGCTCAGCGCTTTTGGCAGCCACTTGGCCTGTTGCTCCGGGGTGCACTGCCCCATCAGGGTGCTGACGAACATCCCAACGTGTAGGTAGAAGGGTGACGTGTCTTTGCAAAACGCGTCGGCAGTGCGGCGCATGATCTTTGGACTGAGAAATAAAAGTACTGTTATACTGAGGACTAAAAAGTAACTAAGAAATAAAAAAGCAGTCAAGATGGAATAACTCAACTTAAAAGGGACAATTGCAGATTTATTTCCCGTGTGTGTGACTCGTGGGACCGTTTATCAAAACAGTGGCTACAAATCAATCATTGCGTCGCGTAATTTTAAAATCAAACTTTCTAACTTTGAACTACCTGTTCGGGTAATCCGTTTGTGATTGCTAGACAATACAAACAAACCTAACATACAAGCGAATTAGTCAGTTATTTTGTATTAGGGATAATATCTCTATTTTCTTTAGATTAAATGCGTTGTGAGCCCCAAGTCAGTTTTAGATTTTGCCTCTGGCTCCCTGCGATCATATCGAATGGTGTTTGTCGCTGTTGATCCTGGCCACAGGAGTAGCAGAGGTGGGATCCAGTGGTAGGCCAAGCCAGTTTAAAAGAGTGATACAAAGCCTGTAATCTGCTGCATCTGTATTTTATTAGTCATCTTCTTACAAAAATACCGCACATACAGGCGAACAAAAAGTATTTCTGAAAGTTTTATGTTTTCTCATGTGGTAGGCTAACCCTAGAAACGTTTTAGATTTTCGCCATCAAACAAATTTTTTATAATGGGATATATTCGTCAGCAATAGTCTAGTATTGCACAGATTTAAGTCGTACTACTTACTATGTACATATGTAATTTAAAAATCAGGTAAATGGCATTGTATTCAAAATATCGCAGCCAGCCAGTAAACAATAATTATACAAGGACTGTAGTTAATAAAAATTTAATTTCCTTTTAGAGAAACAATATACAATTAATTTCCAATGTAGGTAACCTGTTAGAGGTAGCGATGTTTTTATTGCTCATGCAGAAAAAGGCAGAAAGAGGCAGGGGCAGAGGTGGCAGTGTGTTGCGCCGATATTATTTGATTTCACGTTCACATATTAACGGTGTTTAATGACGTCAATTCTATCGTATTTCGTGTGGTTCTTGATTCGTGGTCCCTAACATATTTAAGCATTAATGGGCAATACCTACATAGATATTAAAAAATTAAAACCTCTAATCGGTTGTCTGCCGTTCACCAACATGTATCATTAAATAGTAAGATTCCCAGTTCCTTACCCATAAGACTCTATCCCGCTCATGGCGGTCATCTCATCCCTGACCACGTTGTAGTAGATGCAGGACTTGCGCACCGCGTTCTCATACTTGCCCTTGAGGTCCAGACACTCATCTGGGATCGTGTCTAGAGATGCACCGCCGTTCAGCGCAGTGTCCTCTGTAGACAACAAGAGATTACAAATAGGTAAAGGTCGTTGAACTCACAATGATGAATTTAAATGAACATAATAATAAAACAATAATAAAAATAACATAGGTAAGTATATAAAAAATATTTAAATGTTTTTAATTGAATATAAATAAGGAATTTACTATATTTTTTATTTCTTGGCACACGAACAGTGCCCCTGCATAAAATCTATACCAAGAGTAACCTCTCTTCTACTCATTTTATGATAATAAAATTTATTTCAGATATTTAAATTATTTTGGATTATAATCTATATCTGTGCCAAATTTCATACAAAACGGTTCAATAGTTTTTGGCTTTTGCGTCAATTGCAATACAAATTATCGCATTCTAGTCTGGTGAGAAGCGAAAGTCATGTGCTGCACCAGCCGACAAGATGAACTCGACCCGATTTTAATATATAACACCTCAATTAAGAAGTAAGGAAGGAAATTAATTATTTTGAATCAGGTGGACAGGAAGGCACTTAAACATGAAATCTTTAATTTGTTTATAACGGCTTAATGGCGATTGTTGCAACATGCGTAGAAGCAAAACGAGCGTTTTCTGTAGTATGTAGAGACAGGAGTCGTGAAACAATAAGCACGTAACGTTTATGTGATAATATTTAGTTTTTTTTATTTTTGTCTAAGGTTTAGTGCTCTTCTTTGGTCAATTTTTGTAAGAGGTAGTGCCACTACATGCTTGCATACAGCAGAATTGGACCGGCACGACCGGGGAGGTACCTCTCGTTTACACAAGACCAGCGTAGTGACAGCTTTGATGTCGCGTTTCGTACGGTGTGGTTACTTTTCTTCTTTTGTCAATTTAAAATGAGTCAGTAAATTATTTAAAAACTAGCTGACCCGACAGACGTTGTCTTGTCAATGACTGGGAAACATGTTCTCTTAATATAGCTCGTACATAAATTGGTTTTCAATAATTCTTTGTCAATTTTCTGAATTAAAATGAGAAAATTAATAGACGACGCGTCTATACTATTCTCGCAATAACAACTCATGACTAAACCCGCCTACGTTTTGACGCCACTTAAACTAACTACTTATTTAATACTTGACTGGCTGATTTCTTAACTCGCTTTTGTATTTATTGAAATGTAAATTGGGCTTTAGGACAAGTTCAAAAACTTAGCTACACTTTGACATTTCTTGTTACTAACATCTTTGTTGTAAGTAATATACTGTGTAAGTGTTGTCTTTTAAGAATACTCACCGAGTTTCTTCCTCTGCAGCCTATTCTCTTCCCCTCCATCTAGAATGTTCGTCACCTCCACAATATTAAAGTTACATTTCTCACGCTCTCTTTTCAAGTCCTCGTTTACTTCTCTACTTATATTCGAGCTCATATTTGAAATGAAACTTCGCGACTGTTCCGTCGATTGTAATTTCCAAAGCGCTGGTTTTCGATTAACTCAAATGCATATTAAACAGTTCAAAAGTCAGTAGCGTATATTGAACTTGATTAAATCACTGGTTTATTACCTCCCTGACCTAATATGACCTTGTTTAAGCCTAGACTTAGCCCACAAATTTTTCAAGTTTCCTTTTTAATAAATTGCACCAAAATTTCCAATAGGTAAGGTACTTTTGCGGATATTATTATTAATTCCGAATCTAATAAGACTTTTTCAATATAAAATAACGGGAAACGAAACATTTCGTTTTCCGCTTATATCAGACATAAAATAGTATACGCGCCTCAATCAGTAAAGTCAGAACGCCCTAGATTACATGTAATTGTCGGCCGAAACGAAGCTAAGGTCGACATAGGTATCTACCAAGATTGAGGCGACAAACAAACAACAACAAATTTGATAGCTGGCTGACTACCGACGCCCATAGACATCCGCATAGAGGTTCTACAGATGCGTTGCCCCCTTCCTCCTCCTCCCACCATAGACCACCAGCTACTTACACACCGCACGAAACGCGACATCACAGCTATCTCTTTACGCCTGTTTCGTGTAAGCGAGAGGTACCTAACGTCCCGGGCCCCCTAATTCGGCTGCATACATGCATGTAGTGTAAGTATTACCTCTTACAAAAAAAGATGTAGGTACTACATATGTAGGAGGTGACTTTCACAACTTACAACACAAGACAAGAGGTCAGAGGTGAACTGTGAATGATCCTTCAAAGACCCAAGGTCCTAATTTACTGATCAGTGGGTAGCTAATTCCAAAAAAAATTGCTAATCATCAGTATCATCATCATCAGCCCGTTTTCGTCCATTGCTTGATATACAGAGTACCATGTATCTGGACATTCGTTGGATAGTTATCTATATTTTAATTTCCATTGTAGCCGTCATAGAACACCTACTTAATGACATAGTCACATACTTATAATATATCACATTTGACTATTCGGACTCTTACAACTCCTTGGCTGATCTCATAAGATGTTTCATTTATGTATGTCATATATTTTATTATTGTACCTACTACTGACAAATTTTCAAAGATATAATATTTCAAATTAGCATAGTGTTCCTTAATTACCTACCACACTCGTTCTTTCACTTTGTTTTCTTTTATATAAAACTTCTTAAGAAACGTTGTCACTTCAAAATCGTTGTTGATACAACTAACAACAACAAAATATAAATTTGTCGATAAATTTGTCGATGCTTTTTGATAAAAGTATCGACAAATTTATATTTACTAGGTTTTGCTCATATAAAATCTATTCCAAGAGAACAAAACATTTTGGGCACGCGATGCACTTATAACGCTCGGACGAAAAATTCAATTCATATTTATTTTTGTATGAAAAGCGAATTGCGAAATTCGCAGTCGTTGTAGAACAGATGTTGTTGTTAGAGAAGCTAGTGATATACTGGATATCTCTGTGTACAAGAAATCCGCTGGAAGCAAGGGTACTTTAGTAGTATTCAAATACAAAAAGAAAGAACAAAATACTTGTTTCTTCTTGATTTTTATATTTTCAATTTTTCTCTACACAACCTATAATAATTAATTGGAGTGATGGGGAGAAGAATATACAAATTTTAGTAGTAATATTTTATTAAATATAAAAGTAAAAAATACAACATTAAATAAGTATCCTCTGGTTTTTCACGAACATAAAACTACAAAATAATAATAGCTACTTATCAGACCTCGTCACATAGGTAGCGGTAACATACATTAACTAATAACCAAGCTAGCTGTACCCTGCACGTATTGCTACACCACGTAGCGCCACCAAATAAAATAAATTTGAAGGAAAGTCATTACACAACTATTCAATTCATTTTGAGACATTTTATCAATATGTATATTATTAATATGTATGGTACGTTGGAAAAACAGTAGCGCCATCTCTAGAAAGTTGGTCGTACTAGAAACCTTCGTGGACTCATGCACAACAACTTTGTTACACATCACCACACGATCAAATGCATAGTTTACCATTCTATAAAGGACATACAGACATTCATTTATTATATAGATGACTAAACTCCGTATCATAATTTCCCTCGCATGAACGGTTTGAGGTACTGGTGGAAGGTGTAGTTGACAGGTTCGGCGTTGAGTGGACTCTTCAGTGCCTCCTGCATCAGTCGCTCGTACACGCGACCGTCGTGAGCGCCCAGGGTCGATTGGAGAACCTAAATGACATTAAATTATCTTGAAACCACAATAGATAAAACCTGGAGCTGTAAGTTTGTATAAATCAGTGTTTGCGGCAAATTCTGAAGATATTCTCGCCATAGACAATTTCCAATATAGCACTCTAGATGAAATGCTACGAGGATCCTGTGTATTTGTAGATTCAACGCCGCAAATGGGGCTAGATTGGGCATACACTACGCAGGCAAGGCAGGTGGAAAAGTGTCCGCCCAAAAGAAACCTGGCAGCGCTGTATCATCGTCGAAGCCAAGACCGCCGTCCTAACTAGGAGCGAAGTGTAGTGCAACACCCAATACAGAGAGGTATGGCGAAAACCTGTATTTGCCCCATACCCCCGGGGCCTTATTAATAAACATAAATTAACTTTACTCTTTTTTTTTTATGGTATAAGGGGGCAAACGAGCAGTTGTAACCATTTTCATGACTACCGACGCCCATATACATCTGCATAGAGACATACAGATGCGCTGCCCACCTTTCTCCTCCCACCTCCATGGGCCACCGGCTACTTACACACCGCACGAAACGAGACAGCGTTTCGTGCGGTGTAGAGAGGTACCTCCCCGGTCGTGCCGGCCCAATTCGGCTGCATGCAAGCATGCAGCGTGGCACTACCTCTTACTCCAAGTATTAAATTAGAATCTATCAAATTCCTTATTAAAAAAAACTATGGAAACTATACAAACTATTGACAGATACTAGTTTAATACTTGGAGTAAAGTCAATCTATGTTTATGAGCCAGTTTAACGGAGTCAAAGGCTAATAGAGTAGAATAAAGAAAGCTACATCGCAAAAGCGTATAATGCAAAGAAAGTACCTCACGCTGTTCTCGAGGCTGTCGTAACTCGTAACAGATTATCCCGTTGACACTATTCAAAATCCTTTAGGGGGACTGGTCACATTAAGTAAGTAAATATTTTTGTCCCACTCAAGAATGAGATTGTCATTCATTCATTTATTCATGTACGATGACCAATATGAAGGCTGTCAGTTTGTACTCACTCGATCGTCGATGTCAAACGCATCCACAAGACCGACGGCGTTGGGTCGTAGCTGGTCCAGTAAGTTCTCGTACCGCGCCTTCAGACACTCCACATCGCGTGCACTTATATTTGTGAACTAGAAAATACGTTCTATTTTATTACACTAAGATTTTAAGTGTGAAGCTTAGAAGACGCTTTTAGGCCTAAACAACACAACCAACCATGAAACTTTGTACATATATTCTTAGAAGTGTTAAAATAAAAATAGGGTAATTAAAAAAAAATACGGACGCGAACAGTGCCGCGGGTAAAAGCTAGTAAAATAACTAACTACTTGCGATCCCATGACGGCGTCGCGAGGGTTACATTTATAGAAAAACATAATAGTATTTTACTCTCTGGAGTTACACTCTTTTTACTAAAATTTATGAAAATCTGTTGAGCTGTGCAGACGTGGTAGCGCACCAAACAAACTCATTTCGCGTATAGATTTGCTATATAATTAGGAGGCTATTATCATTTAACATCTATTTGAGCTGTGATAAAGTTATTGACAAGCATGCAGACATATACTCTGACTAGTATCGACAGCAATACAAGTACCTATATCGAGATGTTTTTTTTGTAGTACAAATAAAGAAACCAGCAGAAGGAACCATTTGCATGATAAACCATTTCCATAGACATGGGACTTCCGCATAAAGAGAAATTATACATATATGCGTGGTCTAGGGCTGCCAAGTTTGTAAGAATGTTGGTTACTCTTTCACACAAACACTACTGAACGGATTTTCATGAAACTTTACAGTAAAATAGCTTTGATATCAGAATAACATAATAAGTTAAAATTTTGAATCATTTTTGAAGTCCGAAATCCACGCGGGCGAAGCCGCGGGCGGAAGCTAGTACTTTATAATAAAGTATTGTACGTTATTTCACACATTTGTACTCTATAGTTTATGAGAACAATAAAGTACGCGAAAATACTTTATATTGCACAATCAAATATTTATGGGATTCTATAAGTGTAGATCGTAAGCATGCCACCAAAAACCTATGTTTTACATGTTAAAATTAAATAGACTGCAGCACTGATGATCAGCGTGATAATAGGTAGGTACCCTACTAACAATTTTTTTTTCCTAATTAAAATTATGTTGTTAGTAAGGATAAACCAAAATGTACTTTATTTGAAAATCATGTGTTTTCTTACTATTTGTAGCCTATGTACTTTATTTGCAAGAGAAAAAGGTGGCAACCCTACGGTTGTTCCCGGGGGAAGGGGGCTTCCTCCCCCCTCCACGGGCCGTTGTACTTACTAAACCATGTATTACCTGGAACAGATCCCCGAGCCGCTCCAGAGTCCAGAACACGGCGTACAGGTCGGCCAGCTGCCTCATGACCCGCGCCAGCTCCGGAGACAGGGAGCTGGCTGCTCGCTGCACCTCCTCCTCGAACGAGGACAGGATGAGCAAGCGGCAGTGAGCCTGGAAGAATTTGCCATTTGTTATTATTTGAACATCGATTTGTGAGGGGTGGTCTATTAAGGGGAATAGCACCTTTTCTACATCTCACCCCACATACACAATCCCGTGTGGGATTCTGCATGTGTCGCCGTGGACGCTCAATCCTAACTGATCCCACGTGATAAACATATGAGTCCTCAAGTGTTTCTTAGGTGAGACGTAACGTACCAAAAAAAAAATGTTGGGTGAGACGTTGAATAGGCACTAACGGAGAAAAGGAAGTGACACATCTGTTTAGCTTCAGATTGAACAAACGTATGATTTATACCGTGGCTGGCTTCGGACTAACGTAGTAATTGGATTCACGCCTGACCGACGCGACGCCCGGCTACCGCCACGCCATAATGTAGACACCTACAGTGATTACCCTCTGACTTTGTCTTATGCCATCTTTCGTTTCTTACGACAAATTTTACGCCAATTTCCTTAGATTAACAATTTTTATCTCAGTTTATCATATAGGTACATATAGACACTATACACTTTTTATATCAAATTACTAATGTAAGGAACATTGGTCTTTAAGAACGCAAAAAGGACATAGAACCAACCTATCGGGATGTTCCAATGTCATTTATTACACTTTTAAATCATCATCATTATCAACAGCAGTTATTACACATGCACCAGAAATATAACAAACCGGCAGGGGCATTACCTCGGCCGCCGCCACCAGCTGCACCGAGGTGGTATTCCAAGCGTCTCCGAACTCCATGCCAGACTCCACCTTCTTCTGCATGCTCTCAACGCACAGCTTTATTTTGCTGCAAAAATGTTTTAGGCCAAATTAATTTGTTATAATAACAACAGTAATAACTAATAACTATAGTACTGACACATACTCCACATTAGCGGACCTCTCTTTGCCAGGGAGGTACCTCTCACGTACCTAATACAGGAGCGAATCGCATTCCGTGCGGTGTGAGAGAAAATAATAAAGGTAAATATACTACGAATATTTGAATTACTTCCTACTCCTCGTACTTTCTTCTGGTTAAATTCGATGCGGGTCCCAAGACAGATTTAGCTTTTCCCTCGGGCTCCCTGCGGTCATATCAGAGGGTCAAGTGTGGTTGCCGCTGTCGATCCTGGCGACACAGGAGTAGCAGCGGTGAGAACGAGTGGTGGGCCAAACCCCGTAAAAAAATATACAAAAAAATTGACTTAAATTTACAATAGATTTAATCATTATTCACATCATTTTTTATGCTTACATAGATACATGACATAATCATATATTATCTGTCAGCTTTATTATATTATGCAAACATTCTAATGAATGCATATGGACCTAGGTTTGTCATGTATGATTTTTTCTTTTTTTATGGTATAGGGAGGCAAACGAGCAGTTGTAGCCATTTTCATGACTACCGACGCCCATAGACATCTGCATAGAGACTATACAGATGCGCTACCCCCCTTTCTCCTTCCACCTCCATGGGCCACCGGCTACTTACACACCGCACGAAACGCGACAGCACAGCTGTCACTTCACGCCGGTCTCGTGTAAGCGAGTGGTACCTCCCCGGTCGTGCCGGCCCAATTCGGCTGCATGCAAGCATGCAGTGTGGCACTACCTCTTACTTATACAGTTACTACGTAATATTTATTGCTTCATGGACCTCTGGATATACTATGTGTATGCTTTCAATCCTTTCAGAGTTACATTTAGTATATACGGTATCTACCAAATATAACCTAGGCATAAATGAGGTCTGTAACATACCTACCTCATAGCTACAACTTGGAATCCCTTGATAATGTGTTCTACTGTATTCTCCCATTTGGTATTCGTATTATAAGTTTTAGCTTCCCTTAGATACTTTATTGTTTGCGTCAATTCACCAGAGTCAACTTGCTGCCACGCCTTCGCCAAAAACCTGAAAGACATAAATAATGATTAGTACTTTGAGTAATATCTCGATCCGTTTTAAATACTAGCTACAAAAAAAAACATTTTATAGTATGGAGACGAAGGAGCAGCGTAAAAGTTTTAATTTATAGGTTTTGTAATTCAATTAACACAAAATGGCGCTAAATCGTTCTTACATTATACTATCAGTAATGTACTGAGAGAAAAAAGACGGATACATAAAGAATAACCTACAGAGAATGAAATAAAATGGGCAGATCCAGCTACGGTAACCTATAGTGACCACTTGCTAGTTGATACATAGGACTAAATATCGCCTAAATTTGATTTTAATTATTAGGTAAATTGACATACGAGTATTAGGTTCTTATCTATTCTCTATACATATAAAATAGTAAGAAAGTCAAAACATGGAATATTTTTTTAAAAGAATACTTCGATCTATAATCGATATCGAGGCCAAAAATAAAGTTTTTAGAATTTTTGTCTGTTTGTCTGTAGACCGTATCATGGCATTTAGAGCAAGCTGTACTCTCTAAAACTGACCATAAATCATAATTAGGCAGATTAAGATCGGGACTAGACGACGGCCAGTCTTCAGCTCTGACGAAGTCCGAGACGTTCGCTTCCAATCAACACTGCGTGGACCGAGCTTTATGACCCGGCGCGGCGCCGAGTCTTGCCGGAAGGACCACATTTGCTTATTGAACATGGTGTTATGTTCGGTGGCCTTGGGTTTAACTACCAGCTCAAGAATGGTATCTTCATACACTTGTGCCGATGTTTTGATACCTTTTTCACAAAAACATGGCTCAGTCACTCCTTCATAGGTAACACCCCATCAAACCATCACTGAAGTCGGATAATGCCCACGTTGCACTCTGTCAACTGATTGCGAAGCTTCCTTAGAGCTTTGAGCATAAATACGGTCATTTGTTTTGTTAAAATGTTGCTCAATTGTAATAATTTTATCATCCGTAAACAATTTTTTTCTGTGACCTTCCTTTGCATACCGCTTCAGTACCTAGTTGTTTCGATTTTACCACCCTATTCATCTTTAATATATCAGTTAAGAAATGACCAGTGCATCTCTTATAGGCTGCAAGTCCTAAGTGATTTCTTAAAATACGCGAAATGGTTCTAGATGCTATCCTTATTTCCCGAGATAAAATCTTTTTCTTTCGGACAGGATTTCTTCGAATTGTTTCCCTTACTGCTTTGACCATCTTTTTCGTACGAACACTACGTGGACGGCCAGATCTTTCTCTGTCACAAACAGACGAAGCCTTATTCTACCTATTAATAGCCCGGGAAACAAAAAAATTTCTAATACCAAGTGTATGGAGGTTTTAAAATTTGCATTTGGCTCCGCCACCCCATTCCAATTTGATATCGCAAAATATTGTAGAATGTATTGACTCCAAAATGAGAAAACACAATAAACAATCGTATAAAAATGACAGATTCTAAATTCAAATGTAATATTTTTTTATTTTTAATTGTAACAGTATTTATGGTCAGACTAAGTATTTTGAATCCTGTGACGGTGTTAAGTCACATTATTTATTTATTGTCTATACAATGCTGTGTATGCATCCAGTGGTCGGTAAAGAAAAATAGTGAATTTAGTATATTGACCACCTACCGAGCCGTCTGTAGGAACAGCACAGTATTCTCCCCCTCGTAGATACAGGACGCTATAACCTTGCCGTACGTGTCGGGGAGACTGGAGGACTGCATGTAGCCGTGCCCGCCGCAGCTGAGCTGGCACGACTCCGTGTAGCGCGCCGCGTCTGACGTAGCTACGGCCTTCAGGCAGCAGGTCAGCGCGTGCAACTGGAACGGCGGACATTTTGAAATTATTTCTAGACGGTTCAAGTTTGCCGCCATTTAGCAATCCATCGATAGTCTCGATAGTATCAATGGGGCAAATAAACACCGAACGGTTGAACTTACATTCCAAGAGCATCTCTGCTGGTGCCCAACGAAACGCTGGTAATACCACCTATACTATTACAGAATAAATAACTATCGATCGTCCAAAACTATCGATACTATTGATAGCACAGCGACTATCAAAGTTAGATACTATCGATAATTCTCACTATTACCACACTATCTATAGTCTATCGATATAAGCCTATCGAGCGGCATCACTACATTTATCACCTCAGCGAGTCTGTCAAAGTTGCCCGCGTCCAGTTCCTCGTTGATGGTGGTGAAGGTTGTCATGGTGAGCCGCGCGGCGCTGCGGAGCGCGTGGACTGACGACAGCGCGACGAACAGCTTGTGGCGCTGAGTCAGGTAGTCCAGTATTTGGTTCTCTGTGTCTCTGGAAATTTTGGTAATTTTTAGTACAAACGGTTAGTCTAGTGTTTGGTTCTCTGTTTCTCTGGAAAAGTTTGTATTTTTTAATAAAATCGGGACTCGATTCTTGGGAAAGTCTTGACGGATTTTAAAATACGTTCTAAGCAGTCTTTTATCTTTCTCAATTAAATTTAACTAACAAATAATAACTTAAGAAGTGTGAATTACCCCTTCCTTAGCTGCGACTGTCTCCTGACCGCCGAGTACCTGGTGGCGATGGTGACCGCCTTGGACAGCAGGTACACCATGTCGAACACGATGATCACCCGCACGTACATCATCGTGCCGTAGTTGAGCTTGCTGTTGCGCGACTTGACGTATGTGCCGTCCTGGAGTATAAAGTATTAACAAATAATATTTTGCAAATAATGATAGTGTGTAGCAGCCATCTTCTCTATCTACACACAATCATTATCACACATAATTGTCACTCCTAAACCTTCTCCGAAGTAAACTAAAACCATATTCATAAACCTGTCACACATAACACTTGTAAGGCAATTTATCTTGTCACATTTTTTTGTACCTATAATATCCTAAACTATTTAAGCAGCTACTTAAACAATAAATAGAACATTCCTTACTGAACCTCACTGGAGCCTCATGGGACCTTTCCCAGTCCTGTAAGGGCCACTAATACCTTACAGTGGTAACTTTACAAGTGTAAAGAAATCAGATTGTATAAATCGCAGTATTACGTTACGGTTAGCCGTTTTGTATTACGGCGGGTCAAGGAGTAGTCAGATTGTCATAGCGAGACGTTTTACAATAAAGCGGTTCACATTTAGCATCATTGTATTTCTTCTACATTATAAATAAATTATATTTAGAACTATTATATCCTACTAATGTTATAAATGCGAAAGTTTGTATGTATGTTTGTTTGTTACTCCTTCACGCAAAAACTGCTGCACCAAATTTCATGAAATTTGGCACACACATATAGAACCCTCTATGGATTAACACAGGAATTTGGTTTCCTGTGGGATGCTATGGGATGATTTTCTATTTTTCATCTCGATATTTCCAAGGGACCGAAATTTACGCGGGCGAAACCACAGCGCGCAGCTAGTTCTGCATAAATTTTGCCTTATTGTAAACGTTCTGTAAACTTAGACTTTCCACGTCCTATCTAGTTCAGCATTCAACCACTTACCTCTAGAACTTGCGCGTTTCTCATAAGCATCTGATTCCTCGGTACCCTCACTTTGTCGAGCCCCAGGAACCCGTTATTGACTGCGTTGTAGCCGAGCTTGGCGCCAATTTCGCCGACTTTTATGCCGGGCAGGGGCATGTGCGTGTCTTCGTCCCTCAGCTGTACCACGAAATAGTGAACCCCGTAACACGTTCCCTTCGTGTACAGTTGGGCTGCCACGATGCAGTAGTTCGCCGTTTGGCCCACTGAAATTTAACCAATTTATACTTTGTTTAAAACACATGACTGATGAGATACCTCTCACTCACATTTAATACGTAATGGTGTGAAATGAAGGCTAGTGATTGTGGCATGAGCCTCGTATTCAGTAGCCGATGTGTGACATGTTGCCAGACGTGTTGTGAGACATGTTGTGAGACCTATCGCATGACATGTTTCTATACACTCTATGTGATATGTTGCGAGACATGTTGCTGTACACGTGCTGTGAGACAAGTTGCAAGACGTGGTACTACACATGCTGTGAGACATGTTGCAAGACGTGTTGCTATACATCCTGTGAGACATGTTGCAAGACATGTTGCTGTACATGTACCATGCTGATGTACATGTAACATGAGATATGTTCCGAGACGTGTTGCATTATAGTACATGTTATGCAACACGTCTCAGAACACACAGCATGCTGAGAAACATGTTGCGAGACGTGTTACGAGAAAGGTTGCAAAATATAACTTATGCGTGAAATGAATTTCAAACATACTCGCTCCAGGCCACCATTTGTAGGAGGTGAGTGTAGGGCTGTGGAGAACAAACTCCTTGGTGTCCACGTCATATGTAGCGGTTGTTTCCAATCCTCGAATGAAGGTGCCGTGTCCTAACTCCGTCTGTAAATAAATTACTACAGTTATATTTTAATATTATTATTTATTATTAAAAATAAACGGTTGGTTCAAAAAAACAATACGTAGGTATATCTTTCTCTCCTTAACGAGCATAACTTTAAGAGGGCACCTGACGCCAAATAAAAATCGTATTCGTGATACCTCGCCTCCCGCCAGCCCCCGCCCCTCTGACAATCTACGCGCGAAGACAGGCAGTGCTGTGACAAAGTCAATTAGATGATGCACGCCTCGTATAACAATATTTATCTACGACGCATTTTAGTCCATTGAAATGTTAATTTTTTTTGAGATTTTCGCGTTTGTTACACGTATTGTAATTACTACACGGGTTTTAACACGATAAAATATCAATTGATCTTTAATATTTTATAGTGTTAAAACCCGTAAAGTAATTACAATAAATGTTATTTTTTAGGCCTTATGTAGGGTACTTTTTTAGGCCTTTAAGGAGGGGGGGGGGGTCAATAGAAGCTTAAGTTTAAGTTTATGGGGTCATCACTCTTGTCCCACGGCCGCCATCTTAGAAAACGGAATGTAAAGGGTTTTCGCGCTGTATTTCGTAAACTAGCAAGAAATTTTTATCGCAAATTAAAGGTAGAAAATTACATTTTCTACAATTTTGTTTCAATTAGTTTTTATCGCTAATTATCTAATATAAAAGTTATAAACAACAATAACTTAAAATTTTGTTACAAATTTCCTTTCGGAAGTTATAACTTTTTTCAGGACATTTTACAATAAAATAACATTATAGGAGTTTTGTAGAAGATTTATCAAGGAACAATGTTCACTACTAAGTTATGCATTTTTATTCATTTTATTTATTTATCTAGGTCTTACAGCGCTCCGAAGTGGACCACTTTTTCCACCATAACAATGGTAATGTAGTGTTTAGCACTACGTTAGCGTAGGAATATAAATTAATTTTTATATTATAGAAACGGTTTGAATGCAGGAAGAATAAAACCTCCGCAACGGATAGGTTTTTAATATGAAAATATATATATTCAAATGAATAAAAAAAGAATTCATTCGAATATTGTCTAGTTTGACAATAAAAGATTGTCATTGTATGATTATTCTACTAGAAGACCTCCGGGCTAGAGCCCTGGAGCTATAGGAAAAACTATATGAATGTTTCTATGTATAATTAGAAGTGAATAAACAAATATTCATTCTCCAAGTTCTATTATTCAAGTAGTTAAGTCAATAGTTATCCCCCTTCAGCCAGATTGGCACAGGATAGGAAAGTTATATAAATTATCAAGAAGTAAACCCTGCTCCCTCGACAAAAGCTACGCCAACCCAAGACATCTGGAGTGAGGGTCTACAGTAATAGGAATACAATAATAACAAAACGTTAGGCTTCCTTTTCTATTAATATATTTTTTATTCCTACAGTTTATTATGATCTTAACATTCTTATGCTATTATATTTACTTCCAATACATACAAATATGTTTTTTACAGTGTTTCCCCAATGTAAAACTTAGAACCATAAGCAGGTATAAAAGGCGTAAGTGCTAGAAAAGGCTTGCTATTAATGTTATTATTTGTCCTACGTAGCACAGCTGTCGATTCCCTTCTACGTACTCTTCTAGTTGCGCTACATATTTCACCACGCGCAGTGAAGTTAAGCTTCTATTGACCACCCTCTACATATTAAAAAAATTAAATTGCGTCCCCTGAGAAACTCAAGCGTAAATGTAACTTATAAATATACTATTCACCGACTGCGTCCGCAGGGACATGATTTTCAACTGTAGATATATTTTCTCTTCATATGATTACTTTCTTCGGATTTTCACCTATGACTATATATTGCTATTATTCTTCGTACCTCTTTTGCGTTTTATATTTATACTATTTGACCGAGCCACGCGTTGCCGTTACAATAAAAATATCATGGCAATCGAAATAAAATTAGGGTTATGTTTGAAATTGGATTAAATTAATCCTGCAAACCATATATTGCCATCGAAATCGGTTCAGTAGTTTCCAGGTCCATCGAGAAAACACCGTGATACAAGATTTCTGTATATTTTGTACTAGACGTGGCGTGCGAGCTTTCATATGCCACCAACAGACACTTCAGCATGGACTATCATAGCAATATATAAAATTCATTGGAATGACAGTGGCGCTATCTGTC
>LUGF01033519.1:174444-201915 GCA_001625245.1 Calycopis cecrops | reverse complement strand
CTCATCAGATCAAAATTCCTTAGCCTGAAGTCTTAAAATGACATTCCTTCTTTGCCATTGCCGAATGCACTTTTAACAAACCACTTATTAAACCATTAAATGAGTAATTTATTTAAAAAATAGACTTCAAAAAGTACCTATAAAATAAATTTTATTTCAAAATTTTTAATTACAATGGCTAATGTTGTGATATATTATTTTTTATGCATTTAATAGTTGAGATGTAATGCCTTTTTGTCTCACAAATTCTCGTACATTTAATATTGAATACTAATAAATAGTTATTGCAATAATTTGTCCTTGTTGAATTTGAAATCTGATTTAATATACTTAGGTATATTTTTTATTACTTTTAATATCTGAAAATAAGTTTTCCTGACACATGGGGCCCCCTTGACTCGCGGGGCCCGGGGCTATAGCCCCCCCTAGCCCCCCCCTAGATCCGGCGCTGCTTCGCCGGGGTAACCGGCGATCTCACCCGGTAGGGACTGACTGCCCAGGTGCACACTCTACAGGCAAACGGCTCGGACAGTGGTAGCAGCTGTTACGGCTGCGATAGCCACCCCAAATGACCGGCCCGCTTTTGAGAGTGCCGCGGTTGACCCTACCTGCGGGGCCCGTGAGAAGAGCTACAGTGCAGTGGACTTAATTTTCCATAGTGTTAGTTATTCCTTATTTTTATAGATGGTGCTGTTCACTAGAGCACCACTGAATGTCATTAGTGTCACTCAACTTTTGGAAAAGAATCTTTTTGCTAAACTCTAACACGATAATAATCAATCCTGATGAAAAGTAGATAAATTAGATAATTGAGTTTTTGATATGAAACAGTGAACGAAATACGGGATAGTTTTGTTACTAACGGTGCCCTGTGCCCTATAAAATGATTATTTTTTTTTTTAGTAAAAGACGTTAGTCCAGATTGTGATCTGTGTGTGCACCAAATTTCATTTAAATGCGTTCATTAATAATTATGCGCTAAAGAGATACAAACATACATCCTTAACCTTACCCATAAAATGCCCATTTGAGAGTTTATGTAATTGTGTAAACGTGAAAAAAGTAGTAACTTACCAGCGCAGGTGTGTGTATAATATACCCACAGCTGCGTTGTGGGCTCCCGCAACCAATCTGGTGTTAATAGACAATTACAAATTTAAACAAGTCGTATTCTGAGTAAAAAACGCCACATCGTGAGTATGATCGCATATGAAATGGAATAAATATTTTTATTCTTTTGGTTAATTTCTTTCACTATCGTAGCAGAGGAGGAAAAGGTGGTCTATAGCAAACGTTTGATACTAATTAATTTAAGGCCTTGATCAAAAAGGTAAAATTTATAACACTTACAAAATAAATAATCACCTACGCCATAGTGTGATGTATGAGTTTTATATTTTTTACTCACGACAAAACTAATAAATAATAATAAATAATAAATATCTGTGGACTTTACTCACCACGTTAGCCTAGCCCCGTGCTAAGTACCGTAAGGACTTGTGTTACGGGTACTAGACAACGGAATATATTTAATATGTTTTTATAAATTTAAGAAATTTTATATATTTAAGATTTTTATTATAGAAATACATATAATACATAGATAAACATCCATGACCTAGGCGGGATTCGAACCCGCGACCCCTGGTGCAACATGCTTCGCTTATCCGAGCCCTGTACCACTGCGCCAGCCGGTCGTCACAAAACTGATGCCATTAATTTATAAGTTCATCAGGAATTCTATTTTTGTTTATTCGCAGTAGATCCATAAATTCTCGGCAAGACAGATAAAGGTACCGCAAATCGTAAATAAAAAATATGTACAGTAATTGGAACGCGCAGGCAATTTATAAAAACGTTTGACCATCTGAAACGTTTAAAAATGCTCGAAAAAGCGTTTCACTTTTAAGATATTTCAATTTAATAACTCCCCCGTCAGGTCAGAGTTCTGGAGATGTAAATAAATGGAGTAACACACATAATAAAGTGAGAGGAGTTATGATTTTGTAAACGGCGTAAGTGGCTTGAGTCATTTAAATATTATCATCAGTTTATTGGTATCGACTTCGGTTTCCGCGATGTCCGTCTATTTGGAGACGCTTCGCTTATTTATATTTAAACAATAGACAGAGTACCTAGTGAAGATCGGTCATGATCATCTTCATGGGCTATTCTTTCACGTCGATGTCGATAACGTCGATGTCGATAACATCGATGCCTCGACGCGCGAGCTTTCGATCCCAAAGCAAGCCTCGTCCCCCGACGAGCACGCATAGCATAGAAGCTGTATTGAACTTCTCTTGACTTCCACTGCATAACTTCAAGTCCGATAAAAAATGGTCTGAAGAGCTTGGATATAATTCACTGCCAACTCGATGACAAAACATGGACGACACATGGATCTCCCACTAAACACCATAAACCGATTAGGTATCTAGGTAGATTTAATTGTTGACGTTCAAAAAGTATTTCCTGTAATTCTATGTTGACTAAAAACTTTTTCATTTTCATTTTCATTTAGGTACGTAATTATTATGTAACCTTTTCTGAGTACCGTCTGTTGGACATTGTCGACATGACACTTTTGGCAATAGGTATATAACTAACGACACATACTACCTTCTTTTCTTCTTTTACTATAATAGAACCATTATTCTTTACATACATTTTTTTTATGGTATAGGAGGGCAAACGAGCAGTTGTAGCCATTTTCATGACTACCGACGCCCATAGACATCTGCATAGACTACAGATGCGCTGCCCCCCTTTCTCCTCCCACCTCCGTGGACCATCAGCTACTTACACACCGCACGAAACGCGACAGCACAGCTGCCACTTCACGCCGGTCTCGTGTAAGCGAGAGGTACCTCCCCGGTCGTGCCGGCCCAATTCGGCTGCATGCAAGCATGCAGCGTGGCACTACCTCTTACAAAAAATACATACGTATCTTCAGTTACCTAAGGGAATGGACAGGGAGTACCGAACGCCACGTGTCACGGTCGTAACTCCTAATACATGTTGGTCTTGCTTCCTTTACATTCATAATACTCACCATTTTTTTCTAGGATAAATATTAGTTATGCCAAAAATCAACGAAATCCATTCAAATTTCAACCAAATCATTAGTGTTAATTAATTTTGTGCAGAACTTTCAATAAAATTAAAAGATATTCTTTTAGAAACACTTTTTAATGTGAAACTGGTAATTTCTTAGACCAGAAAGCTTAAAGAACAGTAATGGTAACACACCACAGAACAAAAATATATTTTTTTAATACAAACTTTAATACTAGATGTAAAATTCTAACTTAACACAAATACGTATAGAAGTTTTTTATAAAAATACATACAAACTCTTAGAGTTACAATATAAATAGAATTAACATTCAACATATTTTGTAAATTGTGTTTTCGTAACTTAATCGATAAACTTTAGCAACATGTTAGCATTCGCCTTCAAAGTTGTCATGTCGCGTCTGCCTGCGCAGGCCCAACACGCCTGCAACGAAACGCAAGCTCTTAAATATAAAAAATGCAGTTTACGATCGGCACCCGTCAGCACGTCAGCCGATAAACCCGTTCACCACTTTAATGAGATGATCGTTTACGACACGCATTAAATAATACATAAATTGTATGAGTTACGAGTGCTCATTACTTTTTCGGGATTTTCCGGCGAGTTTTCCGAATTTCCTCCGGCTTTTCTCGATATAAACATGCCGTTCACAGACGTTTATGACATCGCGTTATTTCTTTGCAAGTATCAACAGGAAAATCGGCGATTAGGGTTCAGTAACCGAAATATCACAACTGAAACATAGTATAAGATAAAGTCGCTTCCGCCGATTGAATCTTTAAAATTGTGCAACAGATTTTGATGGGGGTTTTTTATTAGATAGAGTGATTCAAAAGGAAGGTTTATACGGGGTTGATACAAGCGAGAGGCATTAAATTAAACCACATATAGGTACTATAAGTGCCTACAGTTAATCCGAAAGTATTAAAAATAAGTTTAAGACGAGTATACGAAAATAGTTTTTTCAAACAAGTTAAACAGCGAAGAAACATAAACACGCTTTGTACCAGCTCGTACAGCGAACGACAACCTCGTACGGGATGAATGACCCCGGCTGGTCATAGTCGGCGATCAGCTCCAATACAGCGTGTACGAAGTGAGAAAATCTTTAAAAAAATCCTGTGGCTAATTTATTGCTCCGATTGATATGATTTTTCTTGTGTAGCCTAAAATTAATACACTAAATATGTGGTTTCATTTAATGCCTCTCGCTTGTAGCAACCTTGTATGTATAATAACATCGAATTTAACACTTGCAAAGCCGCGAGCAAAAGCTAGTATTAAATATAAGAGGGGTAGTCCTGTTAGTATCTGAAGAATCGTTATAGACTAATTATACTATATTACAAATAAATCCATTCATATCAGTATATTGATTAATAACTGACCTTGATAAGAAAGGATTTATGAAAATTTTTTGTCGGGGGTGAAACAGTGGCTGAAACTTTATATGTAGGATACAAAACCTGCGCAGGTGAAATGGCGGGCGCAGATTTTTATAGTTTAATGCGCAAACGAGTATTCGAAGCATTGTGATGACAACGCCGATATACAACCGGATTGTTGTTATACATACAAGTTATCCTCCTTACCTGTTCCACCGGAAACACACACCACACGAAACGCGACAGCATCGCTGCCACTTTACGGTGGTATCTCGTGGCCCTTTCGGCTGGCGTGCAGCATAGTGCTACCTCTTACTAATCAGGCATCAGCTATTATTAGCGTATATTTTCATCAAGAGCTATAGAGCGGTCTCCATTCACCCGAACTGTCTCTCCAGCGAGTATCGCGAGCGCTGGAGCGAGTTTTAGCTCCGGCTTCTCAGAACCCGCCTGCCGACGTCCGCCGGCCCTGAGCCACTTAGCTAATTATACCCGAGCTTCTATTGACCTTTGCTTCAACATGTGATGACGTCGGCGGGTCACAACTGATTACATCAGCGGTGCTGCTGAAAGGTGAAGTAGCTTTTCTTTTTACGCAAATTGTAGCAGATTCGGCCGCTACATACTGTACAAATATTCAGCAGCTTACAGTCAATCCCGCATTGGGTTTAATAACGTATTAATGAAACCCTTGCCTATTTGAAGTAATATTAAAAAATAAAATCCGATAAATGGTGAACTGGTTCTATGCTCTCACTAATGTCTCAATTTTCACGTACTTTTAAGATCTTCAAAAGAATATATACCGCAACTTGTCTAGGAACAATATGCTCCGAATCGAATGTGGACGGACTGATAGGGCTCACATATCTTCAAGTTTCCCGGATATAGTAGAGATTAATCTCGATGAATAGGCACAGTTTTACAACGTTTACTGTATGGCTATCAACATTTATAATAAACTACCAATGTACCTAAAGGATCTTAACCAGTAATGTTTTAAAAAAGAACTGTATAATTGGCTTATAAAAAAGATGTATTACTCAGTAAATGAATACCTTCTTGATAAAGAATATTAATTGTTAAAATAAATGTAGAATATAAATGTTATTTATGTGTATATGGATGTAACAATATTTATTTTCTTTATTAATGTTAATGTTAATATTATTTGATGATATTATGTAAATTAATAATATTATCAATACAAATGTGTCCTTTTGTGATTTTAGTTTATTGTAAAATTTTGATATGAAAATTGTTATACGTATTTAATTCATAATGTCATATATATTTAACTTTTTTTTTAATTAGTAACTAATACATAATATAAATAATAAGTACCTACAAAAAATGTTTATACTAACAAACTGTATTTGCACACTAACATAATAGAATATGTGAATATATAATATGAAGAACCATGTACACCATATTCTTGCAAATAAAGATTATTATTATTATTATTAGTAAACTATCATTGTTTTGGCCATACCAGGCCATTTAGGCACATTAAATGAACGGAGATTTCTTCGACCGAGCTGTCCCAGTTCGCCTGTAACTTAAACTAGTGGTGCCTCGCCGTTTATCCCAAGGGAATCTGTCATTTTTTATTATTTTCTGTAATAACCTTTGAGTTAAATGTAGGTACTACGTACGTAGTAGTAACAACTCACTGGTAATAACAAAATTTTTATCTTATTTCAGATTGTGATAATAATATTGGTGACAAATTTCAATAGTCCTTAATAATCGGTTACATATACAACACATGAAACGCGGCACTACAGCTGCCACTTTAGGCCGGTGTCGTGTAAGCGAGAGGTACCTCCCCGTCCTAATCCGGCTGCATACATGCACGCGATGTGTCACTAAGTACCTCTTACTCTATACGTTAATCCTGTATGTTCATCACCTCTTTCCCCGTGTAGTCATTAGACAATGGTGAAAATGATTTACCCAAGAAGGCCATCGGCAACTTCCTCAATCTTTTCACCTATTAATCATTAGAGTATGCACCAGTTGGGTCGCGTCCAAGCTAATTATACGCGTTTTGTGCGACCGTAACTCACGCGGACAGCACAAGGAACCGCGGCGGAGTTGTTTATTAGCACGACTTTATGACAGGCCCAATATTGTCATTATTAATGGCCCCTTTTATTGAAATTCAGGTTAGGGTCTTGAAGCATGACAAACAAATCTAAGACGAAGGTTTTTTACAGTTGTGTGGAATCTGTTTTTATAGCATTCAGGGGCAAACGAACACACAGCATATCTCTATTTAGTGAGTTTCGTATTTGTGTGTGAGACTGTAAATACAGAGTATTTCTTCTTACATCTTTATGTTACCTATCTTAAAATGTCTTAATGTAATAGAATGTTATTGTCAGTATGTGTTATCTTGTGTATACTCTGTTGTTTTTGTCTCTAGTAGTGTGAGCCCGGATAAATACTAGTATTGCAAAATCAAAAATCCTAATATATTGGGACAAGCCATCTGTGCAGGATATATTGTAGTGCACAAGTGTTTACGCAGACGCAAGTGCACTCTCTATTTCCTTATTCTCCTATTCTGATGGGGCAGCAATACGACACGACCGGAGAGAAATCTTTCGCATGACCGACGCACGACGGCTTAACGTGCTCTCGGGGGTGTAACACGGCTATTGCCCCTTCAGCCGCTATAATTGAAGAGAAGATCTAAAAGGCTACAGGCTGGCTTCGGTGACAAGGCCAGACTTCTCCTCTTTGGGACTTTTGGAGGGACGGGTGGAGGACTCTCAAGCTGAGCTGCTATTAGTCTGGCCTCTCCCCCAAGCCTGTCCGGTACGGGTAACCCTGACCAGCACAGACTACCACGACGAGGTGGCAGAATCTTCGGGGAGCCTGCTGCCACTTGCGTTGTTCAAGCGTGTGTAATACGCACATAATTCAAGCGAAGTAGCCGGTGGCCTATGGAGGGAAGAGGAGGAGGAAGGATGGCAACTCATCTGTATTGGCTCTATGCTGATGTCTGGGTGTCGGTAGTTATAAAAAATGGCTCCGTTTGCCCCCTTATGCTATAAAAAGCCGACCAAGTGCGAGTCGGACTCGCGCATGTAGGATTCCGTACTATAAAAATAACTTGGTTTTTCATAGCGTTTGTATGAACGACAAAGTTGTATATTTTGTGTTTTGTTAAATGTATTTCTCTATTTTCGTTAAAAGTTTAGTTTGAGATCTACAGCATATATATTTTTTAGATTTCTAATTCTCTTATTTTAACAGTTCGNNNNTAATTTTCTACTTTAGAAGCGTCTATCTTTCAAACAATTTATTTTGACGAAAAATAGTTTTAGTAACCTTAATGTCATTTTTAAAGACCTATTCATAGATACCTATAACATACAGTTGGGATGAAAAAAAATATTCAGTTCTATACAACAATAATTACAATAACAATTCTATACGTATATCGAGTGTCCCTCCTCTATTTTTTAATTTATTTATTTTCATTCAAAATTCGAATAGCGGTTCACAGAATACATCAACCTACAAAGTTTAAATTACGAAGGCCCAATTGTTTCGAAAAAAATTGCTGTGACATACGGACGGACGGACTGACATTCAGACATGACCAATCTATTATAAGGGATCCGTTTTCTGCCATTTGGCTACGGAACCCTAACAACTCATCTTCTCACACATTTTGGTAAAGGCTACTCAAATTGTTGCAGCAAAAGCTCTTGCCGTCATTCTTCTTAATTAGCTGACAGTACAAGTCGAATATGTTTTATGTGTTTTTGCGGGTATTAGCAAATTTTATGTCGCTATAATTCTGCACGCAGTAACGCTAGGAGTTCTAGGAAAACTTAAAATAAACGCACTAGCTTTGAGCGGGCGCGGGAGAGCCACTTTGAAACACGTCCAATTTGATTGCCTATCTCTAGACACCAAGTGGGGTGATATCGTTTGTGGCTTGATAACAACAACAACAACAACACATCACGGNNNNTAGTACAAATATTAGAGAGGACCCATGGCCACCTCGACCTCTACATATTTGTCTTGCTTTCCCCACATTCATAATTCTCTTCATATAAACACGCCGGTTGCAAAGACTCTTGAAGCCAATACTGATATCTGATGCATTTAATTTTGATGATCACGGCACTTCAGTCTTGGTCTATTCCGGCACCTGCGCCCTTCCACTATTGTATATCTATGTACTAATCATATGTCATTTATATTAATAATTAATAGATATTATAAAAAGGAAAGATATGTATGTTTTTATGTTTTTATCGAATAGCGTCCAAAACTACTGGATAGATTTGAACCATTCTTTCGCCAATAGAAAGCTAATACGTTATATTATATAGCATGATTAAACATTTTTTGACACATTTTTCGCTAGTGATCTACAAAAGCATACAGACGATCGACATGAGCTCATGATAGTTACGATGATGTACTATCATGAGCTCATGGCGTGATCTTTGAGTAAGAGGATTGCCGTGCTGCATTTGTCGGTATTGGGACATGTTGCCAGAGGGAGGTACCTCTCGATCACATGATGCCATTTTAACAAGTTAGCTGTCGCATTTTATATGGCACAGGGGTGTCAAACTCAATACTAGGTTTCGAATGAAAAACTCATTAGCTCATTGATATATCAAGTACTCGTGGTTAGGCATTTTAAGAAATGATTGGATATGATATCGAGTGAAGTCTAGATCTCTAAAAAAACCGGAGATTTCTTTCTGTTGGGCCGTATTGATATGGGGGCCGGATTGTTTGTTTGACACACCTGGCTTACGTACGAAATAATAATTAATATACGAAAACTATCTCCGGCTTATCAGAACGGAGAAGTAAGAAAACAGGGCAACGCAACTATTTTCAAAAAGTTTCTCCAACTTTCGCACGGAGACAAACTATACAAAAGTCGCTAACTCTTAACGAGATTTAGATGTTTTTTCGTGGTTATCTAATGAGAGTGGTCGCTCTGACCTTGAGTTATGCAGATCAGAATATAGCCGACCTTCCTGAAGTGTTTCACGGTCCTGTCAGAGACACGTCAACATTTAACGTTAACTACTCTGTACTGACTCTTGACGAGTGTCTCGACAAGGTCGCTGAATGATTACACTTGTTTAACTGCGTAGTGGCAGCCCTGAATTAGTTTGATTCGAAATAACTCTTTGATTTTCTTTCATCTTTGAAAATCGATTCCGAAATGTCCAGTTCTCACTGATCTTATTGACGAGAAAGTGTTCTGAAATATACATCCAATATACGGTATAACTGCAATTTACGGAAACGATTAAATGTTATGTCACAAATCGCCGCCATTTTTATATTTGTACGGTATGTATTATTTTCCAAATGGCGAACCTAAAAGTAGCTTTTACTTAAAAGGCTTGTATGACGCACTACAACCAAATTGAGCAGGCACGAATGCAACACGATATGTCTGAAATAGTTAAACCAGTACCAGCTATCATATACTGAACAGATTCGCAGTATACGGAGATGTCATATTATTGTCGGTCGCAGTAGCGAACATACCCAGTAGTTAGTAGTAGTTGTTCGTTAGTAACGGGATTTGTCGCCAAATATTGTACTGACACCTGTCAAAATGTCGCCCACTCGCGTACAGAGTAAATTATTTATTGTGAATTTTAAAACCATTCGATATTGGTCATTAGTTTTGGCATGGAAAATGTTTTTGTCTGTTTTTTATGTCTACGCAGGTTTAACTTTAGCTAGCGGGAAGATATTTCGCATAACTAACTATTTTGTCCCAATTCGCAAAATTAATGAACAAAATCTAAATAGACTTAAAAGTAGTCCTAAATTTTTCACATGCTTTGTCTAGCTTTAGCCTTAAGTAGAAATACTAAGATAATAAAATCTAAAGAAAAATCTAAAATCTTAGATAAAGAAAATCTCCCTCTAAGAAAGAACCCACATCAATAGGCCACTGGAAACTAAGGAATCAAATCCACAATGAGAAGATATAACTATTTATGATTTACGCACTTTTAGCAAAATATATTATGCGTTGTTTATCTATGGAAGTTTACTCCTAAAGAAAGGATTTGAGGCGTGTGATACGAAAGAGTTTTAGTTAGAAGTAGCGACATGCAATAAAAAAATTTAAGAGTGAAATCCCGTGAAACAGAAATCGAGCGTGCAAACGTAACGCCTTATTGCGCTTACGTCTTTTGCATTTTTTTTTTATGGTATAGGGGGCAAACGAGCAGGTGTTTAGTGACTACCGCCGCCCATAGACATCCGCAAAACTAGGTGTCTTGCAGACGCGTTGCCGGCCTTTAAGGAAGAGGCCTCTTTTACTTACTTTTTACTTAGGGATCTTTAAGAAAAGAGGCCTCTTTTCTTAAAGATCCCTAAGTCGTATCGGATTGGAAATACCGAGGAAGGCAGCTGGTTTCATAGTACTGTTGTACGCGGTAAAAAATGGCGTTTACACCGCTTTAGGAATATCGAGATGGTGGGCTTGGAACTTTGAGTTCTGTCGCGATGTCCTATGATGGAACTCAGCTGCTGGTATTAAGTCGAAGAATTCCTCGGAACACTCCCCATTGAAAATACGGTAAAGATGCAGAGGGAACCGACATCTCTCCGTAGGGCCAAAGGATCGAGCTGCCCGGAAATAACAGGGTCATCAACGATTCGAGATTCGTTTAATTAACTCTAATAATTTGGTTAAGATTTGAATGGATTTCGTTGATTTTTGGCATAACTAATATTTATCCTAGAAAAAATGGTGACAATTATGAATGTAAAGGAAGCAAGACCAATATGTATTAGGAGTTACGACCGTGACACGTGGCGTTCGGTACTCCCTGTCCATTCCCTTAGGTAACTGAAGATATGTATGTATGTATGTAAGGAATAATGGTTCCATTATAGTAAAAGAAGAAAAGAAGGTAGTATGTGTCATTACTTATATACCTATTGCCAAAAGTGTCATGTCGACAATGTCCAACAGACGGTAGTCAGAAAAGGTTACATAATAATTACTTAGATACCTAATCGTATTATGGTGCTTAGTGGGAGATCCATGTTTCGTCCATGTTTTGTCATCGAGTTGGCAATGAATTATATCCAAGCTCTTCAGACCACTTTTTTCGGACTTGAAGTTATGCAGTGGAAGTCAAGAGAAGTTCAATACAGCTTCTATGCTATGCGTGCTCGTCGGGGGACGAGGCTTGCTTTGAGATCGAAAACTCGCGCGTCGTGGCATCGATGTTATCGACATCGACGTTATCGACATCGACGTGAAAGAATAGCCCATGAAGATGATCATGACCGGTCTTCACTAGGTACTCTGTCTATTGTTTAAATATAAATAAGCGAAGCGTCTCCAAATAGACGGACTTCGCGGAAACCGAAGTCGATACCAATAAACTGATGATAATATTTAAATGGCTCAAGCCACTTACGCCGTTTACAAAATCATAACTCCTCTCACTTTATTATGTGTGTTACTCCATTTATTTACATCTCCAGAACTCTGACCTGACGGGGGAGTTATTAAATTGAAATATCTTAAAAGTGAAACGCTTTTTCGAGCATTTTTAAACGTTTCAGATGGTCAAACGTTTTTATAAATTGCCTGCGCGTTCCAATTACTGTACATATTTTTTATTTACGATTTGCGGTACCTTTATCTGTCTTACCGAGAATTTATGGATCTACTGCGAATAAACAAAAATAGAATTCCTGATGAACTTATAAATTAATGGCATCAATTTTGTCGTTTGACACCACAATTTGGCGTAGGTGATTATTTCTTTTGTAAGTGTTATAAATTTTACCCTTTTGATCAAGGCCTTAAATTATTTAGCATCAAACGTTTGCTATAGACCACCTTTTCCTCCTCTGCTACGACAGTGAAAGAAATCAACCAAAGGAATAAAAAATATTTATTCCATTTCATATGCGATCAATCATACTCACGATGTGGCATTTTTTACTCAGAATACGACTTGTATAAATTTGTAATTGTCTACTAACACCAGATTGGTTGCGGGAGCCCACAACGCAGCTGTGGGTATATTATACACACACCTGCGCTGGTAAGTTACGACTTTTTTCACGTTTACACAATTACATAAACTCTCAAATGGGCATTTTATGGGTAAGGTTAAGGATGCATGTTTGTATCTCTTTAGCGCATAATTATTAATGAACGCATTTGGATGAAATTTGGTGCACACACTGATCACAATCTGGACTAACGTCATTTACTAAAAAAAATAATCATTTTATAGGTACTCTAAAGCACAGGGCACCGTTAGTAACAAAACTATCCCGTATTTCGTTCACTGTTTCATATCAAAAACTCATTTATCTAATTTATCTACTTTTCATCAGGATTGATTATTATTGTGTTAGAGTTTAGAAAAGAGATTCTTTTCCAAAAGTTGACTAACACTAATGATGTTCAGTGGTGCTCTAGTGAACAGCGCCATCTATAAAAATAAGGAATAACTAATAATATGGAAAATTAAGTCCACTGCACTGTAGCTCTTCTCACGGGCCCCGCAGGTAGGGTTAACCGCGGCACTCTCAAAAGCGGGCCGATCATTTGGGGTGGCTATCGGAGCCGTAACAGCTGCTACCACTGTCCGAGCCGTTTGCTTGTAGAGTGTGCACCTGGACGGTCAGTCCCAACCAGGTGAGATCGCCGGTTACCCCGGCGAAGGCCCAGCGGGAGGCAACCGGCAACCCAAATGCACTAACTACTCTAACAAGGACGATATCAGAACAGGGCGACAAGAAAATGAAAAGTAACATAATATGTGTACATCAGAGAATTGCGGGCCCGTTTACATGATAAACGAGCCGATAACGATGGAAAAATTATATGGAAAGGTTCTTCAGTGGCGGCCCGGCAGCGGTAGACGGGGTGTTGGAATACCTCCAACCCGGGGGAATGACAACTTGGTTAAGCTGGCGGGGAGCCGCTAGATGCAAGTGGCTCGTGAGCACAAACTATGGCACTCTGATGAGGAAGCCTATATATGTATACTCCGGTTGATATAATTATATGGAAAAATAACTTGTTAAATGTGTGTGGGATGAATTTCGCAATAAACTCACATCTATAGCAATTAGCTTAAATTAATTAAGACGTAGCTAAGATTCAAAATCAATATTAGTTGTATGTAGTTAAACAAGTGCTGCCATCTCTTAACAGAGTACGAACAAACATAAGGTTATAGCGCCATCTTTGAATATTTTATATAACTTTTACAACTTTATAATGGTTTGAGTCTACATCATTTGTGTTATAACCACACCAGCACGTAGTATACACATTACTAACTAGATGGCGCTTTCACAGAGACTAAGAAACCCATTGAGCCGCTAATAATAGAAAGTTAACTAACAATTTCGCAATCGCAAGTCGTTGACGACACTTTGGAATATTATAAACGGCGCATATGACTAACAAGATGTCGGCCACGCCGACTGCAGCATTGACACATGAAAACAGAATGCGCTATTATTAGACGGTGGAAATGTCATAAATAGCCCTATTCATGAGCAGCCCAGCTGATGTGTTTATGGAACAGAAGACAAGACATGGCATCATCATCATCAGCCCCTTACCTGCCACCGAAACATGAGCTATATTTATAAACTTTTGCGCTTTAAGGCGCTTCACTTGGGGAGTAAGCTGATGAATGCGCTACTAAAGCGTTGCAAAAATTTGTGATCGAGCGAGACGAACGGACGTTGGGAGGGAGATATAAGTTAGTGAAGGCAGAAAGAGTATATTTCTTATATAACTCTCTCTCTATATTAATATAATAATATTAAGTACATGATATATATGACTAAGAGGCAGTGCCAGCAGTCAAATTCCCGAGAGGAGGTACCTCTCGCTCAAACGATACCAGCGAAAAGTAACAGTTATACTGTCTGTGCGGGTTGTGGGGCCTGGCCAATTAGGGGGACGGTAGATGGGGCTGGGGTCCATACCGAACGCATCTGTATATGCGGATATTAATGGGCGTAGGTAGTTAGCAGATGGCACGGATTGCTTTTTTGTTTTATTATATTATTTACTGTGCCTCTCAGTTTCACCTGCGTAAATTTAGATCCCGTGGAAAAAAGAAAATCATCCCATGGCATCCCATAGAAACATTTTTTCGGGATAAAAGCTCCTGTGTTAATCCAAGTTACTCTCTATGTGTGCGCCACATGAAAATTGGTTCAGGAGAAAAAAATTACGATGATGAGATGTATATATAAGTATGTATAAAGATGTAGTTTGTATGTAAATGTATTTTCGGTTGCGGGAAGCCGACAGACAATTAAAAGCTCGAGAGCTCGCGTGTAAAACATCTGCCAAGATGTTGGCTCCCGGATCATAATGTCGGTTTCTGGTTTTACAGCTCTAATGATACAATAGCAACCGCGGTTTTACTCGCGAAATATCTATTATTGATTTGGGCTAAAAATGTTTTTATTAATTCAGATGGTGAATGAGGGGCAACCATACATCCATATTCACAAAACTTTCACGATTTATAATACCTATTTATAAGGATAAGTAATAGGATAGGATAAGGAAGTGGATAAAGTTCGGAGGTTTGTGGGTCTGTGCGAAGTAATTACTGGTTCTAGACACCCAATACAGAAATGATACCTGATGAGTATAAAAAATAATTTATTTAATCAAAGTATAGTTCAAATGATTTTGAAAATTCTTTCCCCAAAAAAAATATGAAATTATGAAAATATTTAAGAGTGACACCGTATTTCTACAATCTATTTCATCCAACCCATGTTATGTAGACCGTGGATGGCAATAATTGTGAAAACAGAAAAGTAAACTCAAGCGCGAGTCGGACACCAGAGGTTTCGTGCCAATTACACGGAAGGTAAACTTCTACTTCTTAAAGATACTAAAGTAGGTAATATAATTATCTATCTTCGTCATTATTATTATTATAGCTAGAAAGCCGTCCACTGCTGGCCACATGACTCACTCAAAGAGTGCCACAGCTCCCGGTCACAATAATTATACAGTATCTAACAAAAATCCTGTTGGTCTTTTTAAGCATGTATACATATATGTATAGGTATATCATTACTGAAAATCATAGTTCGATGTAATCAAGTATTGGCTAATTAATTATTAATTGCGATTACAACATTGATTAATATCGACATTACAAAAATTTTTTAACATTTCGATAATATTCGTGCAAATACCTGCTACGACACAGCTGGTTGTTACATGAAAAGTTCATGACTTAGGGGTCAACGACATGTGGGCAGTATTGCGGACCAATCACGAATATCGTTGGCCATTGATAAGGCGCTGCCTCAGATCTCGCTTAGCGGAATGCAGGGGTACAGAACATTTTATTTTACGGTATATAAACAATATTGTGATGATTTAATGATGATTTCATATTTTTAAGTTACGCACGTTAAGTACTAGTAGTAGGTACTAAAGATATGCATTTATACAATTGAACATCAATTCTGATTACGCCCTTGGTAGGAACAACAGGGTTGTTACATGCTGTATATTAGGTACAGTGATAAAATTTGTATTTTTGATTGTGATGACTTAGAATTATGATTATTTCTGTGCTTCAGGATTGCATACCTCTATATTCGGCTTGACTCAGGTTCTGAGAGCAACAAATGGACTGACAGACGTACAGGCCCACAACGACGTGATCCTATAAGGGTCTTGTTATTGCCTTTGTGGTACGGAACCCTACAAAAAATACACTATTAATATTAAGAGCCGGGGTATTAGTGCCGGCGTGTCGACAGGACGCCGCCCCCGCCCATGCTGCGGCATTTTGATCTGTCCGTCCGTATTTTATATAAATACTCGTTAAGCCCGGCTGCTTACAAACGATCACGTGTCAAAAGCATGTTCACAAATCGTTTCTCTCGACTTCGTCCGTTTTAATCTTCAAAACAAAAAATATACGGCCCAGTGAGAGTAAGACTTACACAACATCAATGGACAATAACAGGATGACCACGTGAAAACAATGCAAATATAAGTTTGTAATGGGTTTTTTTCCTATGAGAAAAAATTAAATACCAAGTTCTTTCCTCTTTATCTGGATTGTGTTTTCTCACTTTTTCTCAAATTTAATAATTCTAGGTCACCGGGGAGTGTAAGTTTTCTCGACAGGCGCATAACGGTACCATTGCTCTTTACATAGAGCCGGGTAGCTTTAGTTTTCGAGGTGAGGCCCTAAATGTGACCACAAGGGGTCTATTACTAGCCAGAATTAAATGAATGAGGGCATTGAATATTTTACTTATTCTGAGTAGGTTTTACGGTATGTATTCTAATATTATAAAGAGAAGATTTATTGTGATTAAAACAGTCATAAAGATCTTTTTTTTCGTGTTTGATATCTATGGTAGCAATAGGTATAGGTATAGTTGTACCACGAAAATAAGTTACATCGGCTTTCGTCGTTGACGCAGAAGAGTGCAACATAGACCAATCTAATCCGATTTATACCAGCAAATAAGTAAAAACCTTATTATACAACTCAGGTCTTAAAATATAACAAGACGTGAGCTCATGCTATCTCGCTCGCGATGTCTGTGCTGAATGACTTTTGGCGTTTGTATGAATGACAGCCTATGACAGCTGACGTTGGGTTAAGCAACTGGCGAATGCCAATACACCTAGCTCTTATTAATTGACAAATGTCGAATGAATAAATTCCCGTGCAAAAATATTGCCTGGTGATTAAAATATTTTCGCGCCTTTCAAAAAAATGTACCTATACTGCGCAGGTACATCGGTGTAACTTATTTCTGTGGTACAATTATACTGAAATATGATCCGTGTTAAGTAGTAACCAGTGTAACACGGCAAAAACGGAACAGTTTCCCAGTAGATATAAACTTAGTTTACAGTAGCTACTATCTGTAGAATTCAGAACATACAATGTAACTTCATTGCTAACGGAAAGCCCTGTACAGTCAACGCTGAGATAACTAAACGCTTCCGTAAATAGTTCAGTGTAAGCTGTGCGCGCTTGGGAGTTGCGTCATACTACGAACTGACCTGCAAGTGAAGTAATCCTGTTGGAGGGGAAGAGAGAGCGAGGAGAAGTGGACAACACGACTGCGTAACAATTATGTGGATCTCAACTACGAGTAGAGATCAAAAGGCTTCGACTGCTCGTTTGCCATCTTAGGTATTTTTATATAGTAATTAATAATTCTTGTAATTTTGAAAAAGAGATAATAAGAATCCTTTAATTTTCCTTTCTATATTTATCTATTTCTCGTTGGAATATAGATAACGAAGGTTATTGGTGAACACGTTTCATCACTATCAGCCTATTGCAGTCCACTGTTGGACGGCGGCCTCTCCCATTATTATTATTATTTATTACTAGCTTCAGCCCGCGGCTTCGCCCGCGTGGATTTCGTACTTAAAAAATGGTGTTTTGGTGGGAGGTTAAATAATAATTATCACTCGGTTATAAATGCCGTATATTTATATCTTCGATATAGCGACGTGTTCACAGACAATTAGTAAGGTTTGGAGCACCAGCATGTGCTCGATATTAATACGACTGAGACGTATGCGAATAACTAATAATATACAATCTATATAAGTATATATATATCGACGGGCGACACGGGTTATCTGTATCAAGGACGAATCCTGACTGCGGGGCAGCGCGGCGGCCGGCGCGAGCGCGTCCTACGTATATTCTAGAATGCAAAAAACAGTTAACCGGAGATTGTTTCCATTACACCGTAAATGTTAATATGTATTAATTTTGTTTAAGTAAAAATTTATTTTTCTGTTGCATGTGTAATAGTATAGTTTTAGTGTAGTGTAGTTTATTAGTATAGTTTTAGATAATTATTTAATAATGATCATCATCATCATCTGTGTTACTACTAGCGTACCATTTAGGTCTATTTTATCCTACTAATATTATAAATACAAAAGTTTGTATGTATGTTTGTGAAATAAATTGTATATTGTAAACGTGAGGACGCCACAGTGTTGTTATTTTTATACATAATCTAATATTATACTGAAATATATATTATATTAAATATATACGTATTGTATGAAACAATTAATCGCTTTGAGAATCGAATTTGTCGCCGCGCATTTTAGGCGCTTTAGATATTCCGTTTTAGTCAATCTTATCGTGATAATAACTTTTAATCTATTCGTCCAAATTACTTAGTGTAAAAGACAAAGTTTATTTACATTCAATATGTAAAGTGACAGATGTATCAATTTTCATAAGAGTTCGACAAATATTCTAAAATGTGCATCGTTAAAAAATATCCAATTTAATTGAATGTTTGGTTCACTATTTTGGTCATAGTGACTTACACATAAAAGATAGCTATATGCTGTCGCGGACTTTTATTTAGAACTATATAAGATAAATAATCCTACAGTAATTATCTTTGTGTAACTCCAACGATTAGGGCAGCGCACGCCAATATTGCTCTCAGGGGGCTGATTTTTTTTCGACTTACTTGACAGTTATCGTTATATTATAACCAAATTATAAAAAATCCCTATAAATTTTAACTTATTATGTTATTCTGATATGAAAGCTATATTACTGTAAAGTTTCATGAAAATCAGTTCAGTAGTTTTTGTGTGAAAGAGTAACAAACACACTCACAAACTTTCGCCTTTATAATATTAGTAGGATGGAATAAAACATGTAGATAGACATCCATTGTAATTAAGTATATTGATCAAATGCTTTTCAGGTACTATCTACTTAGATTAGTTTGATACTCCATCAACTATAGTTATGGGATTGACATGTTTACTTTATTTATTTATTTTAATTAACAATTCTTGCATTTACTAGGTATAGCCAACAGATGCACAGAATAAAAAGTAAAATAACTCATACTAACATTTTTAAAGGAAGCTTTCAAAATGAGTACCTATTCAAAATATTTCCAATAGGCCTTAACAAATTGATTTGCATTTATTGTGACTTTACTTATATGGTTTTAGTGGTAATGTCAGTTATATCTAGTCAAAACAAAATTAGGGCCACTACGAAGTTTTGACATTTGGGTTAATTTATTCACTTGAGTGCATACATAAGTGGCTGATACTTATAAAACATTAATCTTACATGTTCACACATGCTATTAGAGTGTTACCACATACATACAATTGTTTAAGTGCGTATATTTTGAGTTTTTGTAACTATACTCAAATTCACCCTCATTTAACTTGATCTTTAAAGTCAGTCATTGCGTGGATTTCTTAGCTAACAGTTCATTTTTTCTAAATTACGTATCAATTAGGCTTTTGTAAGCAATATGCCTCAAGTTCGACGACATATGGACTTGCCAACCGTAACTAGAGCTGTAACATTAATTCAAGAAGGACATTCACAGCGTTCTGTAGCTCTGCAGCTCGGCTTTTCGCGACGAGCAGTCCAGAATGCTTGGAATCGATTTCAAGAGACTGGAACACTATCCAGAAGACGAGGATCAGGCAGAGTTAGAGCCACAACAGCTCAAGAAGATCGCTATGTTCGCTTGACAGCACGAAGGGAGCGTTTCATCACCGCTAGGTCCTTACAAAATCGTCTACGCCAAGCCACAAGTACCCGCGTTAGTGACCAAACAATTAGAAATCGGTTGCATGAAGACCAGCAATTCTCCAGGAGACGTATAGTGCGGATTCCACTTACTAGTGCTCATCGTGCCAACCGACAAACATTTGCAAGGCAACACCTTGACTGGGACATGAGTGATTGGAGTACAGTGTTGTTTACTGATGAGAGTAAGGTGAAGTTCTATAGCGATGATCGTCGGGTAAGGGTATGGAGACGAGAAGGTGAGCGATTTTCGGATGCTTGCATTCATGAAAGTGACAGATTCGGGGGTCCCAATGTAATGGTGTGGGGCGGCATTAGCTTATCGGGCAGAACTGAACTGGTAATCCTTAATCAAGGCACTGTAACAGCTCAAAGATACGTCGAGGAGGTTGTCAGACCTCATGTGGTACCGTTTGCACAGAGAATCGGTGAAAGGTTTAAGCTGATGCATGACAATGCACGCGCACATACAGCAAGAACCACTAGAGCCGCTCTAGAGGAGGCTAATATCCAGGTGCTACCGTGGCCCGCGAACAGCCCAGACCTAAATCCAATAGAACACATGTGGGATCTACTCAAACGATGCGTTCGTGACACTGATCGACCGGTACATAATGAGAGACAACTGATCGAGGTGCTAAAATCAAGCTGGGAACAAATATCTGAAGAAACAGTCCGACATCTGATACAAAGTGTGCCTTCCAGGCTTCAAGAATGTCTTCAGAAAAGGGGAGGGCACACACGATATTAAAACAGAGAAAAAAAAGTACTGTTTAAATATTTTTTTTAATATTTGAAGGATTTTTTCTCTGTTCGAAGCTTTTGCCAAAAATGACTATTTTGCTAAAAAGATTTTTTATATTTTTTAATTTTATTTTAAATTTAATTTCAAGTCTTTAAATAATAAAAAAATGCTTAATCTAATTATCTATATCATTTCCAAATAGTTAAACACCACAAACACATGAGAACAGTCAAAAAATACAGTGGCCCTTATTTTGTTTTGACTAGTATATGTGAGCCTCGCAAAATACCGGCGTGAAGGTAACGCTGTTGCGACTCTTATGACATAAGCACGAGCCTAGATGTACGAGGACCCTGGGCATAACCGCTGGTAGTTAGTTCATGGGTGTTGGTAGTTACCATAAGGGTCAATTCACACCAAAAGCGCGGCGAAGGGCAGCGAAGCGGAGCGCACTTTCAGTGTCATATAAATTTAAACTTTATTTTCATTACTATAGTACTTATTATCGAATTCTCGCGACTTCCGCGCGGATTCCAGCGACTTCTCGAGCAGTCGCGGGAATCCGCGCGTCTCGTTCGAGTTTGTCATGCGATAATAAGTATTATAGTATACAGGGTGATTCACGTTAAATTGCAACCCTGAAACGGCTTGTTGTCTCTTTTTTTATTTTAACCTCATCGCTAAATACTTGGCATTGATTTGTCGTTTATTTCATCAAAATCGGCCAGCAAGTTTGGGAGGAATAAATTTATTTGTACATAGAGGTCAAAATTCGGGAAACAAATGTTTAGTGGCGGATAAAAAAAATAGAAGTTTTTTAGACCCATTTTGGTCGATGGGTTTTCGGTCTAATTTCACCCAGTTTCGGGGTTGCACTTTAACTGGAATCCCCCTGTATATTATAAAGATGAAATTTATATGACACATAAACTGCGCTTCGCTGCCCTTCGCCGCGCTTTTGGTGTGAATTGACCCTAAGACTTCCAGTGGCCTTGTACAATAAAAATAATCTCCTATTCCATCGTGCGTCGCGAGTTCAAACACCTACGAACAAGTACAGTCGGCCGCGTGAACTCACCTCCATGTTGTCCCGGAGCGTGCGCGCGCGCGCCCGCCGCTCGCTGAGCCGCCTCCTGCCGCGCAGCAGCGCCGGCACCGCGACCCTACTCACCCACTCGCCGAACTCTGTTCCGACACACGCACTGTTAGCCCGACATGTGAGGCAAGTACAGACAAAAGCGTTTAGCACGGGGAGATCTGGAGTAATGCCGTTATTGGAAGCGATTTTTTTGGGTTTGTTAGGTTTGGATGTGAGCAGTATACAGCGGTGTCACGTGTTATGCTGGAAGCGTTATGCTGCGACTACTGTAAAGTATACATAAGCTCCGAAGTTACACTTCTGTGGCATAAAAAGTCTATTTTGTAGTTTCTTTACGGGTTTTAAATACAACACATTTATCAATATATTTTCGCTAGTGCCTTACTAGCGAAAATATATACGTTTGCTGGACGTTTCGGCTGGGTTACACCAACCGTGGTCACGAGCAGACCGTAAAAAAACTACAAATTTGTCTGATTCTGGTAGTCCGACACGTTGAAGTTTTATACACCAACCATATGTATATCGACTATGTATTTGAGAAAGATTGATAATTGTTTGATATTAAAATAGTCTTTTCCACTCGAAGTTGTGTTAATTAGAAAATACTATCAAAACATTATTTTTTTATATTTAACAAGCATTGTAAAATATCTAATTGTGCAAAGTAAAAAAAATATTGTACATTACCTATTGAAATATAAATTATAATATGCCAAAGAAGTTCAACTTTTTATGCATAAGCATGCCTACATATGTTTTAATTTCATAGATAGGTAGGTACATAAGTGTTACTTTTGTCATATATGAAAGTAATTTTGTTTAGTGTACAGAGATTTGTCTAAATGTAAAACAACTAAAATATACATAAATACAACATTTAACATAACATAACTAAATGAACAATAATTTTATAATGATGTTATACAACATATACACCTCTGTGAGAACTTGATGTTTGATGTTTTATATACACGACTCAGAAGGCGATTATGCTTTACAATTTATGAAAACAGATGAGATATCATAAAGTTTACAGTTAAATTATATTTTTTTTAAGTTATAAATATACAAAATACTGTAGATGAACTACGTGTATCTTGTACGATCGCAGGAATACCGACTTTAAGCATGAAAGGAAAGTTTCTCATACTTACACCTGCCTATAATTTCAATATTATTTATCTTTTTATATCAATGTGTCACAAAATGACACAGAAGTTACCTTTATCAACGGCATAAATACACTTTGGCCTCATAGTAATTTATTAATAGTACACATGTGAAAGGAAATTATTATTTGAGTACCTATTTATCTGTAGTTTACAGATTATGGGGCATAGACAGTAGAGGGAATATGTGGCGTTTAAAAGGGTATTATTAGGTGCATGCTACGCGTACTATAAAGCCGTATCTCACCCAGAATAGACGGGAGTGCATAAAAACACTTTCCCATGTGTGCATGAGTAAAGCTAGGAGGAATCAATCACATCAATATATTGCGAAACATGTTACTATGCAGTGTGTACACATTATAGTCGCTACCATGGATATTAAAAGATTCACAAAAATGATGAAAAAAAATAATAAGAAAGAAAAAAAATAATAAGAAAGAAAAAAATACTTTTGTTTACATTTACGTTATTTCGGTTGAAATGACTTGTTAATAATGAAGTAATCATTGTTCATTTAGTGTAATTACATGAATAAACACTGACCTATAGCTTCTAGAGTCATGACGTTTGGTGAATCCTGTTCAGTGGCCATTTTGTGTCGGTATTTGTCTTGTTAACTGTACTTTTGTCGTGCGTTTATGTGTTATTTTTATGTACAATCTATTTCATTTACACTATTTTTCACGTTGAGAGCTATATTTTTCACACACTTTGATGTATTAAATATTTTTTATGTTATAGAAAACCCTGTCTGAAACAGTTATGTATGTATCTAATACATGTTTTATGTTTACGCGGCTATTAAATTGTAATAAAACTACTTGTTTTCGGTTAACATCGCAGTTCGATGGTTATCTTTCATAAATCTGGATTTTACATCCAGGTTAAAATGTGGCGACTTTGATATGTGACCGCTTTTACGGCGATGTACTTTACTGAATTAGTTTTATTACAGTAGTGACGTTTAATTAGAATATTTTTCGTATCAACTGTACTTTAATAAGCCGCGTGCGATAACAATTTGTTTTATTTACCGTCTTTTTTATATACACGCCTTTTATTTTTAATAATATGGCATATTTTTTGGAAATCTATTTCTTGTAGATTATTTAAAATATTAGATAGTTTATTGGATTTAATAATTATTAAATTACGATTTTTCACATTTATTGTTCTTTTGCAGTTTAATGTTTAATTCATTTAGAATTTGAAATAAATACACGAAAACTCCGTCGTTTTTTCATGAACCTTCAATACCAACCAACCAACAACAAAATAAAACAAAACCAACCCATAAATCTTCACCGTAAGTTCTCTCTTTCTCAATTCCATTTCATAGAATTCAAAATGTTTGTAACAGAAAATATTCTCTACAAGTTTTATGAAGACACAAATGCAGATAAAATCGGAAAAACATCACAAAGACTGACAGACAGAAGGTGCTATTCATTGCAGCCGAATCGGGCTAGCACGACCGGAGAGGAATTCCATCCCATAAAAGATAATGACAAAGAGAAAGAACTGCGCATATTTTGGGAGCAAATTCCACCAACACAGGCATAGGAAAGTACATATTATATACATACACAGCTAATTTCGGTTGTGTGAACATAAAACCACCACACACGTGCTATTTCTGTCCCTAATAAATATTGAAACGGAAACATATTCATATGAATGAGACAGAAATAGCCCATAATTTATAAAGCAGGTATATGAGATATGGATCCAGAAACAGAAGCACGCCAAAACATACACCTGCATCTGCTGTGGTTTATAATTAGTTCTAACGTAGATTCTGGAATGGTATTTGGAAGACGTGCCTGTCCCGTCAGGGTACTAGCGTGAAGATGTAGGTATAAATGTGTGTGTGAGGAGCGCAAACGAGTAGTTATATTGTTGTAAAAAGGGCGCATAGCCGGAAGATACGTAGCTGGGCTGTTCTCAACAACAATATTTACATTTCGATGCCTTTAGACCTCTAACGTTAGGGTGGCTGAAAAAGACAATGCATGATTACAAAAGCAATTTGTTACAAATATACAATAGAGAAATCGAATCTAATATAAATTAGAATGCTATGTAATGCAATATTATATATGAATATTTTTTGTGTTATACAGAACTTTATTAATTCTTTTTTTAGCAAGAACGTCATAGACATAATTAAAAATTTAACACAAGCTAACTCTAATTATGATACCTGTCATTGCTTCCATGTATTTTGTATGGGATAACAGCTGCAGTTGTCAGTCATATAGATAGAGGTAAAAGAACTCTAAATGCTATTAGCTAGCGTGCAATTTAAACATAATGTTTATATCTCTTGTATATTGATTGCGGCTCAAGCAATTAAGTCCCGGTAGTTATGGATGATGTGTGCATATAAATAATCAGTTTTTTTTTCTCGTTTTAAAGAGCTTTATCGTAGATGCGCGTATTAATAAGGGGAGAAAAGAAAATCCTTATAATCTATTGAATGAATGGCACAGCAGGAGATTCACTAGTTTGCCATATCTCCCCACATAATATACCCATAGCACTTACATACTAATTACTTTGAGTCTTAAATTTTCGTGGAAGCCCTCATTTAACCCGGGAAGTCCAAATAACTGTGTGGCACTAAACCTCTAAATAAACTTGACTTAGTTCGTCCAGAGATCCAAATATTTCCTAAAATATTTCGGTCAAGGCGAGGACGCATTAGAAAATGAAACAGTTTTAACGATACCAGAGCTCAAATAAATGTCTATGCCTTATTTATTTTCTCATGCGCGTGGTTTCGCTCGCGTACATTTCAATTCTATAGTTTTTGAAAGGGTAACAAAACACACATTTATTCTGTTTGTAATCCTTTGGTTTAATAATCCCAAAGTCTACAACTGTGCGCTTCAGGCTCAACTTTTTACCGCGCACAACATCATTGTGGAATCTGCTGCCACAGTCGGTATTTCCGAACCGATACGACCTGGGGCTCTTCAAGAAGCTTACTCTTAGGTGTTTAAAAGGCCGGCAACGCGCCTGCAAAGCCTCCAGTTTTGCGGACATCTATAGGCGGCGGTAGTAATCTATCACCTACTCATTTGCCCCTTATCCTATAAAAAAACCCAATGGTTTATACCTATTGCCCCTAAAAAGAACCACCATACTCCTATTTACTTAGCTTAGCCTTATTTTTAATAAATTAATATTTCGTAACTCTTAGTAGGTATTCCGATTACTTTGAATTTATATCTAACCAGCTGCGCCCCGCGGTTTCACCCGCGTAAATTCCACAGGAACATTTTTTCGGGATAAAAACTATCGTGTATATACAAGTTACCAAATTGTGTGCCAAATTTCATGAAAATCGGTTTTTGCATGAAGGAGTAACAAACAAACAAACAAACAAACATACAAGCTTACGCATTTATAATATTAGTCTAGGATTAGTGCATTATATCAGAAATACGTTATAGGTAATTTAGTAAGAGGTAGTCCCACGCTGTTGAATTGGCCGGCACGACCGGAGACCTCTCGATCATACGCCGCGCCGGTGTAAAGTGACAGCTGTGCTGTCGCGTTTCGCGCGGCGTGTCATGGCGTGGCTGCAGTCCAACATGTACGGCGCTACCTCTTACTAAGCGACATAACAACGACTAAATCATGTACCTATCAGTTCCTAAAGATTGGGAAGGCTAGGACTAAAAGAATTCAGATTTTTCCATTGAGTTATGTCCGGAATGAGTCAAAATACTATGACAGTGTTGACGACATTTCTGACGGTCTCTCTTCGCGATGGACAATCTCCCACACAGATATTCGGTAATTCTATTAATACCCCAGGTCACAGGATGTCGACAGTGCACTAGACTTCAGCTCGCCTTGAAACTATTCGAGAGCTGGATTAAGAAATCGACTCTCATATCACAGACGTTTAATTACTGCATATCAGCTAAATAGGTTCTTTTCCAGTGTTAAGAATAAAAGCTTATTGAATTTAATATATTATGATTAAAATGATTTTTTAAGTCAATATGTAGTGAAATAATTTGTAAATAATCAATATTTTATTATAAAATATTTTTTTAAATACGAATTTTTATTCATGAGTCACGTGACTCGAAACAACGTGAAATTTATCGACGACGACGTAACACGTGCGTCCGCCATATGAAAATCATAGTACCTAACCTGTCAACTGTCAAACAATCGTTATAGAGGCCGCATTCTGAAATCTACTGATTAGTGCCGACTGAGTGCTTAATCACTTTATAATGTAACTTATTCTTTTTCTGTATTCTGTAATATGCACAATAATGTGAAATAAATCATATACAGCTTAATATTCATTCATATTACTAATAACTTGTCAAATTTCTA
>LUGF01033519.1:113707-129303 GCA_001625245.1 Calycopis cecrops | reverse complement strand
AAATGTGGCCGTCTGATAAACAATTTCAAGGATCTATATGCGTCGGTAAACAATTAAATGCTCCGACTGCTCGTTTCGCCCCTTATTCTATTGTTCTCATCTTATATTAAACTAGCTGCGCCCCGCGGTTTCACCCGCGTAAATTTCGATATCGTGGAAAATCATCCCATGGCATCAAGTAGAAACATTTTTCGGGATAAAAACTATCCTATGTGTTAATCCAAGTTACCCTCTATGTGTGTGCCAAATTTAATGAAAATTGGTTCAGCAGTTTTTACGTGAAGAAGTAACAAACAAACAAACACATAAACTTTTGCATTTATAATAATAATAGGATTATTATTATGAAATTGAATTGAAAAAAATAAAACACAAAGTGTCGACAAACTCCATTTTATTTCGTTAAACCACACGAAACTCTCAACATTATATTGTCAATTGTCACTCGCCTGTCCAACGTGTGCGTAACAAAACCTTAAATAATAACAATACTGAATAAAACTTACGGTTATACACAAATAAATACACAACATGGCGGCTATATACATAGTAACGTTACTTCATAGCAGGGGAGGCGAAAAGAACGTCCATAGATTTACACGGGCGTGATAGTACAACTTGTGAAACTTGCATCATCGACAATATTTATGCCTTTTTTATGTTTAAATGCTCCCAAACTCCTACTTAGTAGAACCTCAGCAGAATGCAAAGTATCCCACAACTCCTCCCTCTCCCCGCTCGTCCTCCCGACCATGAAAATGCTTTTGCAAGTTGTACCCATCTCTGTTATCGCCATTATAAAATAATTCCACTGTATGGTTGTGTGTGTGTGTATGTGCCACGAGATATTTAAAATTCCTCATTTAGAATTCATTTTCACTCTTCTAGAAGCGTTAGTTTCCGTCTAAGCAAAACCTCCAGAGAATGGAAACAAGTAATTGTGGCAACATTTCGTGTTGAAAAATCTAAGAAAATTGTGAGCAAAAGAAGCTGGTTTTTGTTGATTTTTCAAGCAAAGTTACAACTAAGGGCTATTTTAAAGATCAATTTAAAGTTGTCAAAGGTAAATCTTACTAAAAATGCTTTAAAATGCTATAAATCACAAACATAAGATAAAAACTATAAATAAACTTATATAAAACGTTACAAAGTACTTAAATAATTAATTATTAAAAACATAAATTTGTGATGTATGTATGTGGCAAGTATCACTCTCGGCTTTGCCAAGACCTTATAACAAGCAAAGATCACGTAAAACTTATACTAGAATAAAGTATAGGACCTCTTAGGCCGCATAATCAAAATATTATCACAAAGTATTATAACATCGTCTTTATACATTCTTAATAATAAATCCCTGTTAAAAACTAAACATACGCGAATATAAAGATATAGAACTTATTAATGATTTAAATATAAAAAATATAGTGTTATAAAGTGTTGGTTTAAAATTTTATTATAGATAATATAATATGAAAAAATTGTCTATTTAGACGAAATGTAATAGGGAATGATAATGAAAATCACATAGCACTTAAATAATGTTTCACAGAAGATTCTTCACGTAACATATTGTTCTCAATATTTCTCATGTTTCTTAATCTTATTTTATTATTGGTTGCATTTTTTATAAGATAAGGGACAAACGAACACTGCAGGTGATTATGGCCCCGCCCATAGATATCCACAAAACCTGAGGAAAAATGGCGCGTTGCGGGCGTTGCGATAACAAAAGGCTCTGTTGAAGAACCTCAACTCGTATCGATTAGCGAATACCGACATGCGCATAAGGATCTCTATACCTGAATGCTTTTATCTCGCGGAGCCCACAGCTAAAATAATGACGAAATAGTTTTGATATGTATTTTACAAATATCCAAGACAAATTATTGTAAAATAATATTTTAGAAAGTTGGCTGTACGATATTGTTGATTCAACATCAATTAAAGCTTATATTTACAGTCGAGCGCATAATATTATAAAAGTATTCTGCTGCCGCCCGGCGTCTGATATTATTTGGCATCACTGACGTCAGTCTACTTACTATAAATTACATATTAAATGTATTTAGTCTTTGATTATATAACGTGTATATAATCAAAGGTATTTAGTTATGCCACACCAGAAAAAAACAATAGTTAACATGTAACGCGACTATGAGTGTCGGTACTACCGTTGACTATTACTGTAACAGCTAACTAGTTGACACATAGCTAACTATCACCTAAATGATTAACCCGAAAATGTTTTTTTTTTCAGTTTCACTATAGATAATTTGTTACCTAGAGATTACACCTAGATTTCACATGAAATATGTTCCGAGTCAAAATATACTTAATTCGAAAAGACTATCAAATTCAATAACATTTTTTCTAGCTGGCGCCACCACTCAGTTCTGTAGAGACGGCGCTCTAGGAACCTTGCGCTTAGGCGGGCTAACTAGTGGCTAAAATATAGTCACTTCGTAACCTAGGTTTTAGACATCGTGTACTTCTCTGACATTATCATTCCTTTTCCCTCCTGTATAATGGGGAAAGGTGAAAGGAAATTGTGAAAAGGGCGCGCGATATGACACTTTAATTCACGCACGATCCCTGTTATTGTCATATGTGTCAATGTCACTAAATGTCAATGTCATTGCTTACAGCATTCTCAAGTTCTTAGCTGCAGCCTGCACTATACACTACGTTACATTTCATTACCTGATATTAAAAAATTTAACTGTTAAGAAATCCTTCAGCTACATTATTTTCATAAGATCACCAATTTTGGCCATCTATAATTTAAAATTTATGACAAATTCGTAATATATTCTGCGGGACTTGAGTTGTGTCTACTATAGTCAATACTCGCGTCTCTTTCTACTGCAGATAATTTATTATCATATAATCTGGAACTGACACGCTATACCGTTATCTAAAATCTCTACAAATCTCTCTCTCCCTCAAACTCTACACTTACAACAAACCGCTAATATTGAGCTGTATACATTCAAAAACTACATCGATCCTAACCACTACGTACTTTTTAAAATCGCAAAAATAGTTTCGACATTTATAGAGCCACTTATTTATTGTCTCATTTTATAATATAGGTCCGCGAGTCAAATTCTAAATTTTTAACAACACTACGTGTAAACGACTTAATCTAACTAACTATTTTCGAATATTAAAAACTCTAGTGTCTATGTTATTGGCTATTTGTAAATATATCCTCTAACGAGAATAATCCAGAGAATTTCCGATTAATATGGTATAGTCATAAAAAATAGGTTAAAACTTGCTAGTTTAGTCTGACGTTATTAACTTGGCTACGAGACTCTTACCTAAAGTTGAACCGAAGTACAAAACTCATTTAGTGAGAATGTCAAATATTCTCAAATCTGCTTATAGCTAAAAACTACCTGAAATCTTATCATTGATTTTGTTTTACCTTGTTTGCGAAATCAAAGCGAATGTCTTGCATTTTTAAATTTACTATCTTAGGTTACGGTGGCTATGGGAATATAATATATTATAAGAACACATTGTTTAACACATATAGTCCATTTTTTGTGATTATATATCTTCCCTTTATTAACAGTGGCGCCACCATTTTTAATATCAAATTGGAAATTCATCCATACATTGAGTAAATTCTGCCCTCCATAGTTCATATCGTCAGAATGCTGGATTTCGGTTCTTTGTGTGACAAAAATATTAAAACTGACAAACAATTCAAAAATATCAGCTGTTTCTTTGTAACCAAAGTCATTTACCTACGAGGATTGATATTTTCAATAGCCTCTAGAATTACCACCACCATAATAAATAAAAGAGAAGTTGTAGAGTGAAAAGAAAAATATCGATTCTACATTTTTCGAGAAAATCCTTGTTAGCAAACACGGATAATAATCATATACACATGTAAACACTACATCAGAGGTCGGCAACCTTTTGGCAGGCAAGAGCCGCAAGGTGGCCAAATAAACTAAACGTGGACCGCACTTGTGAATCTTGTGATAAAGACCAATTTACCTTTTTAGACATTTTTATACGACATTAGGATGTCGGCGGGCCGCGGGTTGCCGACCGCTGCACTAATTGATCTAAGATGTAAACCAAATACTGTTGCTGCTCTAGTAACCACTTTCCTCTGACGGTTGAAAAATATGGTCTGAAGTCACTAGTAGTTAAAAGCTGAATCTTTACAATTTAATTTCCGGTTCGTAAACCTTATTAATTGTTATATTTTTTAGTCATTAAGCCAAGCACATCAATTGTAATCACCAGTATCGCTCTCTGATGGGCATTTTAAGCAATAATTTCTTTTTTCTAAAAAGATAGCAATAGCGGCAAAACCTGCAGAGGAAAACGGCGCTATTGATTGATGCACATTATATTTAACTATCATAACGGATTCTAAGGCGGCACTTAAATTTTTTCTTGGTTTTGGAAAGCTTGTAAGTTTTTAAAAGATTCAATTATTTAAATTTTGATTTCATGGATATATAAGAATCATAAGTGTCTGAAACTCAATACGTCAAAGTGATTTGATTATCATGTTGAAACTCGAGATCTGCATTACCCGACGTGACGCGAGGTTCTCGATACTATAAGATGGGTGTGAGTCCATTAGGCCTTCATGGCGGCCTGCCGGCGCAGGTCGGAGCGGATGGCGGCGGTGACGGCGGCGCCGACGGCCAGCAGCGCGCACATGGTGAGGTTGGTCCAGCGGTCGCCGGCGCGCGTCAGCATCCACTCGTACAGCAGTGTCAGCGCGATGCCGAATATCTGAAGCGTATAAACTCAGGTGTTCAAAATAACAAGCAACTTTCCAGGTGTGGATATTTGTGGAGGCTGCGCAGATGTAGAGATACGAGGCTACGAACAAGTCTCTATCTTCGTAATTCGTTAAAGTATTGTGTATATGTGTATAAAGATAGCCACAGATATACACTTAACAATTCTTATTTAATTAAGCAACTAAACCTTCCTCAAAAATATGTAAAAATAATAGAGACATCTAAGTATAAAGCGGTATTCACAAACCTGCACACAAGCGTTGAGTATACCAGAGGTGGTGCCTTCAGGCTCTGGGTATGTGACTTCGGAGGCGAGCTCGAAGCCGACGGGGAGGTATCCGGTCATGAAGAAGCTGAAATCATCATAAATAAACATTACAAATAATAAGGTGACTATAAAATTTTAATTCTTAATGTTTATTTACAGACGTTAACAGTTACCATTTTAAAGTAAAAAAAATAATTCTAAATTATTTTGTTAACTTGTAAGTTAACAGATTATTATTAATAAAGATATTAAAAAGAAAATGACTTAATATGCCACCCTGTGGTACGCCAGGTAAATTTGTAAATGCGTTAAGCGTAACTAACGGCTTATCCATGCATCCACTAGTTAGACTTGGACTATGGAAAAATATTTTCAGTGATATCATATAATATAAAAATAATAATGGTCCTAAAATATGAAACCTGGTCGCAAGGTTTATTAAAAACAGTGTCAATAATAAACAGGATGCCTCTAATAAGTTTAGTAAGAAGAGAAAAAATAAAATACAAACCCGAGTAGTATGCTGCTGAGATAGACGACACCAATATATCCGCAGTCGAGAGTGAACGTGAAGATGACCATCCCCACCACGGAGGCCACGTACACCGCCAGCGTGGTCTCCTTGAAGCGGTGCGTGCGGTCCAGGATCAGGCCGCACACCACCGACCCCACCATCCCCGAAACCACGATCACCAGCCCGATACGGCCCGCGTCCTCGTTGGCGTTCTGGAAACAAACGAAGTGATGTTAGGCTTTTTCGAACATAGTTTAATCGGTCCACAGTCTAGTCTAGTCCAAATATTATTTAGTAACTGTTTACTAAATAGAAAATGTTATCTCGTAGGGTTCGAAATTGAATTTGAAAAGAAGTTGCGAAATGGTTTGTTTAATTTGGTTTAATTACTATTTTTTACGGACCTATTGATTAATATTATCATAGATATACTTTAGTGGATTTACAGATTGAATGCGAGGAGATCTATTAAGTCTATGGAGGAGATAAGGTTGGCAGGAAAGTAGATTAACTCGAAACTTATGCTATTTACAAATAAATGCACAATTGCTATTTGAAAATATTAGGTGATTTTTATAAATATACAAAACTTCTTTATGAACTTACTGGATAGTAAGTCAACACCAGCGTGTTGAGGAGAGTGGAGATGGCGTAGAAGACGCCGACGTTGAACCCGTAGGAGATGAGCAGCAGCACGTAGTTGCGGTTGGTGAGCAGCTTCTTGATGGATGAGAAGAAGTTGGAGTCGGCGGTGGAGCCGTGCTCCGCGGCTGCCGACGGCGGGGTGGGGGGAGCCGCTTTGAAAACTGAAATAACATTTCTTAATGGTTGGCCACGAAATCTGAAGATCTGTACACACAGATAAAAGAGATAAAATCTTACAAAATAGTTTTTATGTGTGCATATTATTTCATATTATTTGGTAAAATTACGTGACTAGAATTTAAATACGAATATTATATTTGTTATAAGCAAGGTTGCTGAAATTCTTATTTTATTACGAGCGAGATATAATTACAGCAATTACAGTTCTTAAATATGCATGATAAAATGAAGTAGGTAAGTTAAGCAAAAAGATTAAATTTTTAAATAAACAACAAAAAGTTTTAAAATGCATTCACGATGGAGAAATTTTTGATAGCACGATTCAAAAATTTTATTTGATAATATACAAGGTCGATAAAAGCGAGAGGCATTGAATTAAACCACATACCTATACCATACATAATAACCTTGTATAAGACGTAGTCAATTCAGTCTTCAAAATTCAACTAGCCTGCGTAGTATACGTCTATAGGGTAAAAACCGGATAGTTGCCTCGGAGGGATAAATGCCGTAGTTTCAAATGTTCTATGTTAGGCTTATAGATAGTGTTAGTTTTTAGTGTGCTTCGAGCAGGCCTAAGTGCCACAAAAATCGTTAAAGTAGACCCACGTGTTTTGTCCAAAAATCAGCAAAAATCTTCCGCGGCGATACTTTTTTTTTTTATGGTATAGGGGGGCAAACGAGCAGTTGTAGCCATTTTCATGACTACCGACGCCCATAGACATCGGCATATAGACTATACAGATGCGCTGCCCCCCTTTCTCCTCCCACCTCCATGGGCCACCGGCTACTACTTACTTCCGTACTTGGAAGAGCGTCAGAATTATATTAGTATGTAATCTAATTTAATTTAAAGGCTCTCGCTTTTATCAACCTTGTATACAGCGTTATTTTTGGTTACTAGCCAAATTTTAAAAATAAGGAAATAAAAGTCAACCCAAGAGTGTGTTTTAAATTTTACCGTCTAATTTTAATAGGGTGTTAAATAAATATAGATATGAAATCGTCAAAAAAAAATACATCGATCGTCATTAGTCTTCGTGTGCGTTCGAAGTTTTTCGTCGCATATCACATACATTTTTGTTTTTATTCATTGAGTTATGTTTTTATTTAATCTTAAATTAAATCTTATAGGAAGCTTCTTAGTAAGTCAATTGCACTTGCAATACTTACATAGAAGTATGAAGACGAAGAGCACGCTGGTCAGTCCTGCGACGAGGTAGAACATGAACTGCAGATCTTTGGCGATGTCCTCTATAGAACCCTGTGCTCGGACCAGCATCGGGGGCAGCAGGAAACCGAGAGCGACACCCAGCTGGAAGACAAGGAAAATTAGATAAAGAAGAATCATTTAATGATATTTTTGGTGGGGTTAACAAAGATGGCTCTCAGCTATCTCATTAAAGCCTTTCTTTATATGCGAGCAAAGCATAATCTGTCGCATTGACGCACCCTGGGTGAGTTGCCCATTAGTGTGAGCATTCAGAACTTTCCTACTGCAGAACCGGATTCCATTAAAATCCTCTTGAGAGAATGAGGCGATGCCGAATCTGTTGGCATGTTGGTAGATTCACCTAGGCGACATACTAGATCTTTATTTAAAATGATCCTTGAGGGTCTTGACTAAGTTTGTAGGGAGTTAAGAATTGCACGCTAGGGAACAGAGCCCGTGTGCAAATTCCGCTAGGATTTGCACGTACATCGCCGGTGATTCGCTCCGTATACTGAGGGGTGGGTAGGAGCATGGGGTAAGGGTAAGGGTAAGTATTCCCAGCAATGATGATTAGGTACAACTGAAGAGGAGGATATCGTCGTCATCATTATCATCAGTCATTATCGGTTCACTGAATTGTCTACATGTTCTTCTTCTACTCCGAGTATACATACATTTTATTTATTACGACACACGAGCTGCTATAACCAAATTCTCCGAACGTTGGAAAACGAAATATCCAATAAACTCCATTTGAATCCGTTAAAGAATTTCCATTTTCCGGGAAGTTTCACATTGCGCTAATTAGGTTTGGGGACGAGATGAAACAATACTCTTTTTCAGCATCATTACTATGCAGTTTCACTATAAATTACAAGTAGAATTACGGATATTTAAGTTTTAATTTTTAGAAGAATCGAGACTTAACATATGATGAAACGAAATCGCGACATTATGACGACCGTTCGATAGTATAATACGAGTCCATAACGTATGTTGTTCTTTTTTATGGTATTGGGGGCAAAAGGGGAAGTCGGAGTAATTTTCAAGACCACCGACGCCCATATACATCCGCATAGAAGCTATACAGATGCGCTACCCTCCTTTCCTCTCCCACCTCCATGGGTCACCGGCTACTTATACACCGCACGAAACGCGATAACACAGCTGCCACTTTACATCGGTTTCGTCTAAGCGAGAGGTGACTCCCCGGTCGTGCCGACCCCATTCGGCTACAGGAGGTAGTGCCACATTGCACGCATGCAGCAGTGTGGCACTACCTACTATATATGTACTACTATATACTATACATATAATACTATTATTATGTGCGTTTTAATCTTCTGCAGTTCAACTTCTATTGTATCTACGCAAATCTGTATTGCGGTCGAGTCAGAGAGGGTCGACGGACGGCGGCTCTCCTTGTGACAGTGTGAAGTAAAGTCGTTATGCCATCGCGTTTAGTGTGGCTTGTGAGAGAGAGAGACCGAAGTTTATTGGGAGACAGGGTGAAGGAGAACCGAAGCCACGCATCTGCACGGCAGTGTGGACGTAGCAGCGCCCAGCAGTAACCGAAATGACTGTATAACAAGGAATTTAAAAAATAAACCGATCTATAATAGAAGAGGTACCCCCCACGACACTGCTGCGAAGTGAAAGCCGTTTTGTATGTTTACTGGTCCATTCGAGAAGACGAAGGAAGCCCTTTTAACCTTTGTCTCCTTCAACACATCTGCATATTAGCTATGCATATATCTATAGGTGGTCTACTCAGAAAACTACAGAACAGCATAAAGCGGACAAATTAAGGGTGATGATGGTGTGAATAGATGTTACAATGTATTGGCAACAATGTTTCAAGTATCTTGGGTTTATCTATTGTTTATAAAGCTAACAGATCTATTGTTTTATGGTCTAACTGAATGGTCTGTACGTGATTATCACTGTCTTGTCTCGCGTATCAATTCGAGTCTCATCAACGTGAAAGATCGAGCAAATGCTGCATCACATGTAAAGGAACCTTCCCGGTTACATAGTAAGTAGTCGTGGATTTCTGGCATGGCCAGGGAGGTACCTCTCGCTTACACGATAGCGGAGTAAAGTGACAGAGCAGCCCATGGACAGTAGAGAAAGGAAGGTCATCTATATAACCTCAGTGTATATGTCTTTATCTCCTGTGTCAATGAGCGTCGGTTAGTCATAGCTTTCGACTTCTCTTTTGCCCCTTTTTACTAAAAAAAATATACTCTGAAAAAACATAATCCTCCTACAAACGCAACCGGGTAGTACTAAAAACTCTCACAAAAGGACGAACAATCAATAACAACTTGTAGTTCATACCACGGAATGCTCCCATAGCCAAAACGATGGTCAAAGTATTTTCCTTTTTCTGAATAGTAAAATTTTAGATTTTCACTACCTTGGAAAGTAGGCATTATATAGAGATTTAAGTATTTTGTCTTATTTAGGCAGACAGTAGTCGCCGTTCGTATAGTACTTTAGCATCCGCATAATTATTATGCAGCTGTCTCCTTCGTTTGAGATTACGTTATTCCTTTAGATTACGTCATACAGGTCATTACATAGTATAATGCAAAGTCGCCAGTCCCTATATGCACGTGTTCAAATTACGCAACAGATTTTCATTTAATTTTCCTTAGTACATGTTACATAGATGAAAACTTTCAGAGATTAGTCTCCAAAAAGTTATTATAGCGGACTTATAGATATTAAAAAATTTACTAAACCTTATGTTGTCAGTCAAAATAATGCACGAGTTACCACTTTTGAGATTTAGACCCCGTCCAGATTGTGCGTATTACGCGCGTATTAGGCCTGACTACAAACGATTTAACGAGGTGGTCGGGGTTCAAGGCCCTTACAAGTCGTGTTTCTTTTTTTATGTCTTTCTTTTTTTACATTATTATGTTGCACATTGAATATAATAAAAAAGTACTGAACTATATTTATTACTATTTACTAACTACGTGTGTGAAATTTTGAGGGACTTGAAACCCGACCACCTCGTTAAATTGTTTGTAGTCAGGCCTAATACGCGCGTAATACGCTCAATCTGGACGGGATCTTAGTAAACTCAGCGATGGCCTAAAAATATCTGTTAATAATAAATTTATAGTAACACCATTTATCTTTAACACAAGTATTACAAAAACAATGGGCTATTAGCAAAGCCATTTTAAACAAAACAATATCTTATTTTAATAGATTTTAATTTGTAAGACACGTTGTGCACTGAACGTACCGTACTCGTGTGAAGGCACGAGGTAGGTACTACCACTAGATATGTAAATAAATAAACCTTTATCTTACAAATTTATTTATAACATAAATTCTTTAAAAACCCAAGTAACTCTTATTAAAATTAAAATTATTTAACCTTAAATAACCTTGAATTGTTTTAAAAATCTTATAACTCTCATTAATATTGAAATAATTCTTTAATATTTCAACAGCTGTATTTTTCTAATTTCGTCATCATTGTCATTTTCCACTCTTTCATTGCTAGATTTTCCTCTATCAAGGATCTTCTGGATGATCGAACTCTACTCGCAGCTCAGGACTGCCTGCAGCGTAAGCCTTCCTCCAGCCAATTTAATGTTAGACTAATTATCTACTTATGAATGACTTGCTTCTAAAACATTATTGATGACTCTTCGGAAATAAGATTTTTGTGGTACCTACAGCGATAACACTTTTTATCCCACCCCGTAATAATATCATCTAGAATTCTAGACAAAGTGTGATAGAATAGGCATTACCTACATCACGACGGCATAATGTAAGTGAGAGGTAATTTAGTCCTGTTCAGCTAACATGTAATAACGACCGTACCTCTTAAAAAGGTCCGTAGTTCTTACATAATAGGTCATAAAATATTCAATTTAAAATGCAAGTAATCAGGGACCCTGCCATAACCAATTAGTCAGCTGATACTTGCATCGCATTTTTATAGACACTTCACAAACATCATAATAAAAATCATTAATATCGTCATCACCAGCCCCCAATCCTCTAGAACTGGATATAGCCTCTTTCAATGTCACTGACATTACATCTACCGTGAAGTGATGGCTATATAAAGAGAGAAAGAGAGAGACAGATGCTTCCAGGCTACAATTCCACGACGCCAACATTAGTTCTGAGGATTAAAAGTTGCCAATCGAGGTGCAAGGCTTATTTAAAGCGAATGTTCTTGTGCGTGATTTTATTTATTTATTTTTTTTATTATAAGGGGCAAACGAGCAAGTGGTTAGTGACTACCGCCGCTCATATACATCCGCTAAACTAGGTGTCTTGCAGACTCGTTGCCGGCCTTTAAGGAAGAGGAATGCTCTTTTCTTGAAGATCCCTAAGTCGTATCGGATCGGAAATACCGAGGTAGGCAGCTGGTTCCATAGTACTGTTGTTTTTATTTATTTATTATATTAAATATTTATTATTACAAAGCTTGCGCTGCATTATGCATTAAATCTATCCATCTTAGATATATCGGTGGATATTGAGAGTGTGGCAACATAACGTAAGTACAATAGTATAACGGTAGAACAGATGTCGGTTATCTAAAGTATAGGAAACGTTTAACCAATTGTGGCGAGGGGCCGGGTGTTTCTGTTATTGCTGATATCATTTCCGCTGCGTGGGGTTCGGATCCGAGTCACACTTACTACGATACAGTTTATACTAGCTGTGCTATCACACGGAAACTCTACTCTTGAAGGATCTTCCATTTTTTAGATGAAAATTATTTATAACTAACTGCGCCCCGCTGTTTCACAAGCGTAAATATTGATCCCGTGGAAAATAGAAAATCATTCCATGGCATCCCATAGGAACATTTTTTTCGGGATAAAAACTATCCTATGTGTTAATCCGAATTACTCTCTATGTGTGTGCCAAATTTCATGAAAATCGGTTGAGCAGTTTTTACGTGAAATAGTAACAAACAAACAAACAAACATTCAAACTTTCGCATTTATAATATTACTAGCTGCGCCCCGCGGCTTCGCCCGCGTAAATTTCGATATCGTGGAAAATCATTCCATGGCATCCCTCAGGAACATTTTTTCGGGATAAAAAGTATCCTATGTTATTTCTAATACCTCCAGGAATATGTGTACAAAGTTTCATAATGATCGGTCTAGTAGTTTTGGCGTGAAAGCGTAACAAACAAACTTACATTCGCATTTATAATATTAGTAGGATTTTTATTTATTTATTATTTATGTACATTAAATTTATTAGTAGGATATTTCAAATTTCATTTTGAATCCGTTTAGTAGTCATTGCAAGAAACAAACAAACCTTCTAATTAATTATATTAGGACGACAGTTTTGTGACCTTGAAGATATATTTGAATAGATAGATAAAACTTATCTATATTTTGTTTTCACATCACAATCATAGCTAAGACAGTTAAGCAAGATTTTATTTACGAGTCATAACATATTTCCTTTCATAATTGTCCTATTAACTACTATGTAATTTATAGCTTGAGGCTGTATGCGGCATCATAATATAAAACCTACACCATTTGTTATAGCTATCCCATCAATTTTCGTACGGTAAGTAAATTTCCGGTTACCCATTGAAATGAAAAGAAAAGGAGTATATATTATGCGGATGTCTATGGGCGTCAGTAGTCATCAAAATGACCCCACCGCTCGTTTGCCCCCTCATCATTACCAGCCCGGTGCGTCCCGCGGGGCCGAGGCCGCTCTATACTCTTTCCACGCCTCTCTATTAAGTGCCAGACAGCGACATCTTTACTATACCAATACTACAAAAACAAGTGCTGTGCTTATATGCAAGTGTGTGTATGTACATGTGTATATAGTGTAATCGCTCAATTGGTAGAGATTTTATTCATTGTTTGTCTAAGACCCATGTCTAATGGTATATCATAGCTGCCATTACTACCCACCATCTAAGATTATGGTCCTTCGACCGAATCGTGACTACGTCGGCCATCGCTTTAGAGTCTAGTCAGCCGCGCAGGACATATACAGGGTTAGTTTTTGGTCACCGGCCAAATTTTCAGGTTTGGTTCAGAATCCATTATACATTCGATTTATGAAATAAAAAAAATAAGAAAAATAATATTAAAAATATTTTTGTTCCATACGAACATAATTGATGTGGGCATGCCGTGTCACACTGCCTCTTACAAAAAAAGAAGAAGTTAGGTTAATTATTTAATAATAAGTCGATTTCAAATAGTTGAATACCCTTTAGGAAAGTCTATTGTATTGTAAGTTGTAACCTACAAAAATAAATAATCTAATAAGATTAAGCTCGCCAAACTATTAATAAAAAAAATAATCCGTTGTTTTTATAAAAATGTTTTTATCTTAAAATAATTGATATTGCTACATAATCGTATTTAATATAAATCATTAATTAAAAACTATTACAATAAATTAAAGTGGATACGAAACAATCAGCTGTTGAGGTCAACACACTCTTCGGGTGCTAATGCGCGTAGGTATATTTACGGACGTTTCAAATAGATGTTTATGTGACAAAATATTTGTAATAAGACGATAAAATTAAAACACACCATTGAAATTATGTTTATTTCCTTATTTTTAAATATGGCCGGTGACCAAAAACTAACCCTGTATACCTAATAGGTGCGCAAGTACGTGCGCAGACACAAGTAGTCTCTATTCTCTCATTACCCGATCCCGACGGGACAGCAAGCCGACATATCTCCTAGGAATACACCAACTCCCTGACTATTAGATAATAATATATCGTAAGTATCCCGGGACGCGAACTTGGGACATAATGAAGTATGCAGTATAGAGGATAGAGGAGGATGCATTCGGCTACATGCATGTATGAATGGGGTTGGCACGACCAGGGAGGTACCTCTCGCTTACACGATACCTTCGTGAAGTGACAGTTGTTTTGTCGCGTTTCGTGCCATGTGTAAGTAGCCCGCGGCCCATTTACGAGATAGGAGGATGGAGGGCGACGCATCTGTATAACCTCTGTGTGGAAGTCTATGGGCGTCGGTAGTCATGAAAATAGATCCGACTGCTCGTTCGTCTCTTTATTTACTTTTAACCCCTGTAATATATAAAACCTTGGAGGTCGCGATCTAGATAAGTATACAGTCAGCCATAGCTGTAATAGGACGCGCACACGAGGAAAATATATAGTCATAATCTGATAATTACACGGTCGAGGAAATTGGCCATAAAGTTTGAGGACGGCCTTACTCTGAAGGGTACCGTCGGAAAATACCCGACGTAATGTCTTAAATATAATAATCTGTTGCCACGACATATGTCCGGGTTAATCTTCGTAACTACAGGGGCGGAAGTAAAGGAATCTTGCGCGGATGTGTAGTCTCGTCGAGAAATAAAGGCTATGTTATCTAAATAAAGGCTATATGTTGACTCTAATTTAACAATTAGAGTCAACAAAAATTTTAAACTTCACACATGGTACGTGGAGGTCAGAGATTTTGGTCGAGAAAATATTGGCAAATTTATTAATTGCATATCGGCGCTAACATTTTCCGAGATATACGAAATACATAATTTAGACGAAGCTTTTCGAGAATTTCATAGTTTATTGACATTATTTTTTAATCTTTGCTTCCCTATCATTAAAGTAAAAGTAAATAATAAAACAAATATTACCGTACCATGGCTGACGAAGAGTCTAAAGAAGTGTTGCATTAAGAAAAGGATACTATATTTCAAACAACGGACAAATGATAAAAATAAATATTATAGTAAAAACTACAAACACTACTCGAAGATACTTAAACAATGCATACTTAAATCTAAACAGTTACAAAACAACAAATATATACGGACAAAGAAAAACAAATGTAAAGCCGCTTGGCAAATAATAAATGAAAACATCAATGATACAAATATTAATACACACATAGAGAAAATAATGGCTAATAATGAAATATATACAGATCCTAATGAAATTAGTAATTTATTCAATAG
>LUGF01033519.1:89939-100822 GCA_001625245.1 Calycopis cecrops | reverse complement strand
CTGGAGTCAAAAACAATATTGTAGCGCAGTAAAGAGTTACGCTTTGCGTTACGTAACCACACGCCACCTCATATTTTGTGATACCGAGTGTCTTAAGTTGTAATGGATACTTACTTACTCGTTAGTAAGCAAATAAATAATATAATAGTCTAATATATAGTAATAATAGTCTTCGTTGTGTTTTGAATTTTGAAGTCCGTTAAATTAAAAAAATGAATGCATATTTAAAAAGATCAATTAAAATCGTAGTTAACAGATAAAAATGAAACTTCATACAGATGAATATTCAAATTCATGATACATTTAATTGTCCGTTTTTAACCTTAATTTACAATACACCGAATTGCAAATAGCCCATTGTGCTGGTTGATCAGTTCGCATCGTTATCATAATTGCTAGCTACTGATTCAAAACTCATTACCGCTATTAAAAATGAATTATAAAGTTAAAATATATATATAACTGAAACTATCAGCCGCTGTCTCACGTTTTGATTAGCAAATAAGTGTGAGATGCTATAATCCCTACTAATATTATAAATGTGAATGTAAGTTTGTTTGTTACGCTTTCACGCCAAAACTACTAGACCGATCATTATGAAACTTTGTACACATATTCCTGGAGGTATTAGAAATAACATAGGATACTTTTTATCCCGAAAAAATGTTCCTGAGGGATGCCATGGAATGATTTTCCACTATATCGAAATTTACGCGGGCGAAGCCGCGGGGCGCAGCTAGTAAATTATAATTTTATTAAAGTACAAGCTACTTATCCGTGCACTGAACGCGCGCAATTTATTTTGTCTTCAATTTCACACTCATAGGCATAAAATTGTCAAAACTATTTTCTTATCCTTCGTTTTAGAATCCACCTACATCGAAAATTTCGGCTGAGTATTTATCAATCTTATAACAAGTTTCTTTTCGTTTATTCGTATTCGGATGTTGCCACATTGATTGAGCACATTCCGACTACCTCTTTTAGAACACAACTGCAGTTTATCGAGAATATTATGCTTCATCAGTTTAAAAATAATCAAATTAGAGATTTATATAATAACTGTAACAGTAAAAATTTAAATCAAATAATATAATTATTATGTTCCGATTTATTTGAAGTCGTTGCCAATACTATGTAATAATTTCTGTGCTCTCCCTTATCACATCGTACTTCGATCTAGCAGTGTGGTAACTACTGGCTACTGCTAACTTTTTCTTACAGTAGATCCGTTTAGCCAAGAACCGATAGATCCCAATAATAACGAATATTGTCTCCGAGCTAGGTGGTGTAACACCGTCAAGTACCTGACTCCAGACTTTGCGAAATCCCAACAAAACGGTCTTTGGTCGGACCCGGGATACAAACCCGGAACATGCATACCACTATATCATAACGCGGTGTTTCCTATGACCCCTATGAATATATTTTTACTGGTATGAGCGGTTAGTAAGAATTGTATTTAGACGTATAGGTATAATTAAATAAATAGATTAACTGAGTCAGATTTCTCTATAAAAAACCTTATTCTTCGCATCAGTTTTGATATTTTGTGCTTTTTAGGGTTCCTTATCTCACGACTCGCACTTGACCGGTCTTTTAATTTTAAATATATAAAATAAATGTTGTTTTCACTAAGTTTAATTATGTTTCAGGTTTGGCAACGAGTTCAAGCTATAAAGAGTATTTTTTTTATCAACTTAGATGATACTTGTTTATTATCCTCTATCTATTACCTACTATCACATCATCTAATTAAAATTACGATTACGATTGTGCAGCATCAAAGACACAAAGCATTATTCTGACTTCATAGAGTTGTCAACGAATATCTGCACCCAATGCGTTATTCCTGTGACTTATATAACCAGTACTCTTTACTGATCTTCGTGACGTATAAAGCAAGGCGTTGTTATAAGATTACCTAAGCTCGGCTTCTGTATGAGGTAATGCCATGCTGTATTGATGCCGATTCGCACCGGAACACCCTGGATCCGCACATGATACCGCAATAAAGTGACAGCTTTGTGAACCCGCTTTTTATGCACAGAAAGAAGGAGCATGCTCAATATATCAGCATAGAAATTTTGCAGATGTCTATCATATTGCATCAGTTTAATGGTCATCAAAAAGTTATTGCTTATTAAGGCAATAAATACACATAAAAAGTAGTAACGGGCCAAGCTCGGGACGGGCACAGATGGGCTGCGCGGGTCAGGTATTTTAATGAAAAACGAATAATCGGTCATTCTAGCGAGAGAAAAGGCGGGCTTGCCTCAATAGTCAGTTCAGATATGCGAGCAGTATCGGCCTTCTTGGCCTTCATCGGAATATTCTTTTGTCCAGCAACGGGGCCTACTAGACTGATGATGACCGTGGAATTAAAGAATCCGCTAATCGTCTCTTAATAAGCATTTAGGTAGGTACTTGGATTTTGTAAAAACATAATTACTTAGCTCATCTTATTATATTTTTTTCTGGCACGACATTGTGCGACTTCATCGAATAACATTTTCAAAATATGTAAGAACGTTTCTGCCGCAAAAAGTGATGTAAGCCAAGGTGTTTAATTAGTTCAGTACAAGCAAATAAAGCTGAATAATTAGAGTATTTTTCTTAGGTTTATTCGTTTGTAACTCGTTAAAATCAATTTACTGTAACGAATTTATTTATTAATTTATTTTATAATTCTGAATTTAAGGTTTTTTACAGCAAGGACAGAGCGGCGTCGTGATGTTAAAACCATTATAAGATGCACAATTTTCCAGCTAGTAAAGCAAACGCTGAGCAGTAAAGTCTTTTATGTACCTACTTACAATTTTTGAATAGGACCATATAGACGTGCTTGCTCATTAGCGTAAACTCCCAGGGGAACCTATACATATTTCGGGATAAAAGATTTATTAGATATGTTATTGTGATCTATATATCTGCCCAATTCCATCCAAACTATTGCAGCTATTTTTGCGTAACAAGATAACAATATAATATATTATACAAGGTTGATAACAGCGAGAGGCATTAAATTAAACCACATATACTATAAGTGCCTACAGTTAATCCGAAACTATTAAAATAAAGTTTACGACACGTATACGAAAATACTTTTTTGAAACAAGTTAAATAGCGAAAAGATGTAATCATGTTTTGTACCGGTTCGTACAGCAAACGGCGTCATTGTACCTTGCTGCTGCCTACCATACTGCTATCAGCTGACAGTAGTCCATACAGCGTGTACGTAGTGAGAAAAAACTTTAAAAATTCCTGTGGCTAAACTATTGCTCCGATTAATCTGATTTTTGTTGTGTAGCCTGGAAATTACACACTAAATATGTAGTTTCATTTAATGTCTCTCGCTTTTATCAACCTTGTTTTTTTTTTCTATACGCGCGCTTGATTTGGGGAGTAAGCTGGCGAGAGCGTTTAAAAATAAATATCATATGACATGTTATGTCATTGTAATTACGGTATTAGTGAAAATCAATAATTAAGTTTTACTTCAGTTGTGTGGTAAAAAGCACACACTTTTTATTTTTGCGTCCGCGTTAATTACAGGGTCAAGGTTTATATTGTGTAGGAAAATATTTGAAAAAATGTGCAGAAATATTAAAAAACCCGGGTTAAAAATTTTAACTACTAACTAAAGCAACGAAATGAAAGAACCGCAACGTAAGTTATCACGTTACCATGACAACAAAATAAGCATTTACGACAGGGCAATGTCTGTCGGGACAACTAGTTTAATTATTATACAAAGATGCATTTATGCGTATTAAAAATGCATGTTTGTATTTAATTGTTATGTTATTTTAAAATACCTAGAATTAATTATCTGTTTAACGTAACTATAAAATAACTTCTGTTTTGTTATTATTATTATTAACTAATCAAACAAAAGAACCTATTCAGCTAGTTTCAAGTGCTTTAAGTAATTCTAAAATCAAGCCACGGTATGACTCAATATTTCTACTTAACCCTAATCCTACATACATACTATGAATATGAAAATTGGCGTGTGTTCGTAAATCTTTTATGCAATGCTGTTAAAAGACATGCAGTGATAGGAACTGCTGATGTTATAGGTAAAGCTTTACGTAATAATAATATTTTCACCAGCTAAGACAGATTTTACTCGGGTGCAACCGAAGATAGCTAATCTATACAAACTAAGCACGACGTTTAGTTCTGGTTTAGCATGATTTTCAGGTAGGTTTTAGTAAGAGGTAGTGCTGCATGCACGCATGCATAGCCGGATTAGGCCGGCACTCCGGAGAGGTAGCTCTCGCTTTGCAGTGTAGCCGATGGCCCATGGAGAGAGGAAAGAGGGCAACGCATCTGTATAACCTCTATGCGGACCTCTATGGGCGTTGGTAGTCGTGAAAATGGCTCTGATTGCTAGTTTGCCCCCTTATATATCTATATATATAAAACTCAATCGTGACATAGCCATCTATCAACGCACAGCCCAAACCACTGGACGGATCAAGCTGAAATTTGGCATCCATGCAGATGTTACGACGTAGGCATCCGCTAAGAAAGGATTTTTAGAAATTCAACCCCTAAGGTGGCGAAATAAGGTGTTGAAGTTTATATGGATTTCGCGGTTGAAACCGCGGGGCACAGCTAGTAGTATATAAAGATACTGCGCTAGTATAATATGTTTTCAGCAAGAGTTGATAGTGCGTAGCGGCCGAATAGAGTCAGCACGACCGAGGCAGTATCTCTCGCGTTAAAAATGATAATTATATCACGTTTCACGCCTCACTGAGTAGCCGGTGGCCCATTGGCGTACGTAAACAAATCAGCTGCTATGTTTACGAAGTGCGCGCGCGATTTTAATTACAGTTTTTAACGACTTTTGATTAAAAGATTTTAATGAAAACACATTTCGTTGCAAACAAATTGTGTTAGGCTGCGTGCCCATTGTTATAGTATCTTTTTTTTATAGCATAGGAGGCAAACGAGCAGTTGGGACACCTGACGGTAACCATCGCTCCAACGCTCCCAGACATCCTCATCGCCAGAGGTCTAACAAATGCGTTGCCGGCCTATGAGAGTTTTTGAATATGGGATGTACTATTACTATTATATCATAATACTTTCCTAGTTTCGGTACAGATGTATATGAAACTACCTTGAAGATTACGTGTACATGCGTAGAGTTATAGTCAACTATTTTAGTAATATTTTTAGAATATCTTTTCGAAAGCTTCATAAAACTTAAATAGAAAAAAGGCGAGAAAAAGCACTTAAATAGAATTTTGAATTTGAATGACGACTTCCAAATGGCCTCGCCCGATGTGTGATTTTTGTAACGCTCTCGCCAGCTTACTCCCCATGTCAAACGCGCGTTTAGAAGTTTTACTTCAAAAGTTATTACTTCACAATTCACAGAAACTTCAATTCCTTAAAGCCTTTGACTTTATGTGCCTACATGTTTTGTCATGTCCATTTTACAAACTTTGACAAAAAATACATATTTCTTGAGCATTGAAAATTAATTTAGGAAACAATTTCAACCTTTGTTTGAAAAAGTTTCCCGCCTTCAACTTTTTTGTTCCTCTTCTCATTTGTCCAACAAGCTTTATCTTGAAACTCGCTACATTCTATGGAATATACTCTAAATAACTACATGATCTATATTACTATATATTAGCGGTCCCGCGAAGATCGATATTCGATCTAAATGAAACTTTTTTGTAATAAATAAAAATTAAATATCATATGACATGTTATATCATCGTAATTAATGTAAACAATTTATGTAGAATTTTCAACACTTGCAAAAGACCCAGAAACTTTATCAATAACTACGTGTGTCATTTGCATCGGTGTGCCAAATGCATGGTAGTGCACACGCGTGTAAAGTTTTATTTATTAAATTAAAGTTCTTTATAATCTTTATTATTAAAACATATTTGCGTTCTGGACTTCTTCTCTCTTACACGTAAACTAAGTGTGCCAAATTTGATACTGCTCCGTTCGCGCAATTTTCGTAAAAATGTTCCTGAAGTTTTTGTTTCACGTAATAATATATGGATATAATAAGTAATCGTTTTAAAGTTTTACTGAGAAAGTTTATAGGAAGCAGGTTATCTATAAATACTCGTCCGAGCAAAACACGTTACCAGCTGCATATTTACATGTACCTGGACCTTACTCAATAATATATTCAAGTATATGTTGGTGGGTCAGTACTTAGAAACATCTATGTTTAAGTTAGGTGCCGTTATTTCTAACTTCAAATAACATAACGTCGTCATAATTGACTGGTTAATTTAGTTTATTGTTAGCATTATCAAGACGAATTTCAACAAATCCACAAAATTTTTTTCGTTTTTTTATACCATGAGCTTAACATATTTTTTAAGGAATAACTTCATTAAGTTCGGATGAGTGCGAACGACGTGTATGGAGAATGTAGCTGCTGTGTGCCAAAAATTGGTTTCAAGAAGTTGACGATCAATTTTTGTATCTAATATTTTGCGAATGCTATCATGGCCGTAAAACGCCTTTATGAATGAGTCTGAAGTTTATTACAAAAATAGTGTGAAATTGACTAGTAAGATGTGATGCGATGCGTGCTCGGGGTCATATGATGATGTCTGGCGAATCTGATAACATGCAGGCTTTGCGGACAAAGTACTTAGTTAACTTAAGTTACAGGACTGTAGGCAGTGCTGTCAACCCGATCGAGTACGACTAGGGATGTTTAAGTTACATGATAAAAATAAGTGTAAAGTGATAGTTTTGCTGTGAAGTTTCGTGAGGAATAGGCCTCGGTTGTTCGAGGCGGGTGAGGAATCTGCTAAGTCCGTACTGAGCGTCGGTAGACAAACCTTCCAAGTGCTTATTTAGCCACGGCATACTATGGCAGATAACACACTTACTTTTTTATCCAGCACATAACACGCGGGGATGAACATCGGTATGAACACCATCATGAACACCAAGGAGGTGTACTTCACTATCCCCGCGGGTATACCGTAGTACCGCACTATCACGTCTTGGATTATACTGTACTGTAACCATGGCAACGTACTAGCGGCCGCGCAGATCACATACACGATCAAGTTGAACCACCGACTGGGATAAACCCTGTACACTTTCTTTGTCTCGTCCGATTTTTCCACGTCTTTTAGAACCTCTTTAGATTTTTTTTCCTTTTTAATATCGGTCATTTTATTTTGATTTCACGTTCGATATTTAAATTTTCCCGCGCGCGTGTTTTTTTAAGTTAAGCGCAAGAAACTGCTCCACTCAGCCGTGCGACGCAAACTAACCGCAGTACGATTGTGCACACAAATTAAAACAACATTTTATTTTTTATTATAAGCTACATTAGCATTCATGTATTCAGTCATATTCAGTACCTACATATGTTGGTTAGGTCGTTACAGCATATAGGGTACTATGATCATATCTCTAATTAATGTTACTGCCCTTTTCCAATTTTAAGTTATCACCTTATTTATCACGTTCTTCGTAAGTTTTAGTAAGAGCCAAGAGGTAGTGATAGGCTGCATGCACGGGGAGGTACCTCTCGCTTACATGATATCGGGGTAAAATCACAGTTGTGCTGTCTCGTTTCGTGCGGTGTATAACTGTGTAAGTAGCTGGTGGCCCATGGGGATGAGAGGAGAAAGGAGGGACGCATCTGTATGGCCTCTATGCGGATGTATACGAGTACCGAAGGTAATGAAAATAGCTCCGACTGCTCCGTTAGCCCCTCATACTATATAATAAAAAGCGTGTTTAAATTAAATACAAATATAGTATTATAATCAGTCATAGAATGATTTTACCTAAAATACATAATATTTGAAAATAATACCTTACACTAGTACTTCAACAGAATTAGTGTATTTATATTTTTTACATTCATATTTAAATTATTTTAAAATGTGTTATTCCACTTTTATTATACTTTACGTTACACAAGGTAATATTGTCAACGACAAGGATTCTAATCTTTTCTAATATTATTGCTTCCATATGTCACGTAAAAAAAGTACATTTTTTTGCATAAAGTTGTGCAGTTCATTTATGTTTTTTTTATAGTATAAGAGGGTCAGCCACTTGGCAGCCTCTTGGCGATCTACATAAATATGGAGACGCGTTGACCTCCATGTCTCTTCCACCAATGAACCACTGAAAACTCATAATACTCACGAAACGCGATCGCATAGCTACTAGCGGCGATACCTTGGGAGCGAGATGCATCTCGGAGCAGTCGGAGCCATATGCATGACGACCGACGCCCACAAACATCCGTATAGAGCTGTACAGATGCGCTGCCCTCCTTTATCCTCCCACGTTCGTGGGCCACCGGTTACTTACACACCGCACGAAACACAACAGCACAGCTGTCACTTTACGCCCGTTTCGTCTAAGCGAGAGTAAGGGCACGACCGGGGAGGTGCCTGGCCGTGCCGATCCAATTCGGCTACATGCATGCATGCAGCAATACCTCTTGCTACTTGGACCACTACCTCTTATTATTAAAATGGTTATCAAATGTATCTTACTTTAGCACCTCTACCTCTTACTATTTAAACGGTTATCAGATGTCCTTCAAGTTAATGCACTCCCGCAATTAAGACCCTGGTAACGCGGGTGAATGGCACTTGTAGAGCTAGATCGAAGCCTATCGGCGCGGCAGAAATAAACGACCGGCGCAGTGGTACAGGGCTCGGTTAAGCGGAGCGTGTTGCGCCAGGGGTGGCGGGTTCGAATCCCGCCTTGGTCATGGATGTTTATGTATTAATATAATAAAAATCTTAAATATATAAATAAGCTTCAGAACTTTACAAAATATACTAGCTACTCCCCGCGGTTTACCCGCGTAAATTTCGATCCCGTGGAAAACGGAAAATCATTCCATGGTATCCCATAGGAACATTTTTTCGAGATAGAAATTATCCTGTGTTAATCTAAGTTACTCTCTATGTGTGTGCCAAATTTCATGAAAATCGGTTCATCAGTTTTTGCGTGAAGGAGTATCAAACAAATAAACAAACAAACATACCAACTTTCGTATTTATAATATTAGTAGGATTAAATATATTCCGTTGTCTAGTACCTACACGTAACACAAGTCCTTACGGTACTTACCACGGGGCTGGACTAAGGTATTCAAATAATAAAAAAGAACTCTTTAATATCTTGTTGCTTATGTTCTAGCTTTCTTTATACAGCATGGGACAAACGAGCGATCGGAGCCATTTGACTACCGACGTCCTTAATGAACGTATTTTGCAGATTCGTTGACCCCCTTTCCTCTCGACGGGCCACCGGCTACTCACAAATCGCACGAAACGTGACAGCATAGCAGTCACTTTACGTGGTGTTATGTGAGCGTGAGGTACCGGCCGTGCCGGCCTAATTTCGCCGCAATGTAGCATGGCACTACCGTAGCAGCTGTCGTATCTTTTGACATATCAGTCTCCTTAGTAATGTTGTTATTTGTTGTTTTAGGCATGCTCATGGCGTCGACATAAAACGTGTAATTTTTCAAAACATATTACCAAAATTCACATTAATTTTACCTGTTACAATGTAATTTTGGAGTAGTTTTTGCGTAGTTGTTATAATTAGTGCCGATTGGCACTGAACATTTGCGTTCAACTCACGCTCTGTCTAGAATTTGCATGCTATAAGGCGATTTATACACTGACATGACCTTAGCTTACTTTTACTATAAATGGGCAGTTTTTCTTCTAATTATAACATGACATAAGCCTTCTTGTAATATAAATCACTTAATTAATTCGCGTATTGCCTACCTAAAAAGCTCTACTAGTCGATACATTCGACGACCTTATAAATTAAATCTGTCAAGCCGTTGTAATTATAGCAATTTATATACATACACACGTAAAGGCACTTCTTTATATATAAAGATGAATGTCTGTCTGTATGATCTTTACAGAAACGTAAACTATACATTTGATCATGTGATAATATTTAGCAAAGTTGTTGTGCATGAGCCTACGAAGGTTTCTGAGTTGGTACGATCAATTTTCGACAGATGGCGCCACACGTAGCAACGCACGCAGGGTACAGCTGGTTTAAAATATTATTTCTCCTTCTGACGGAGACGGGTAATAATAATAACGATTTTATGATACAAATCACAGAATAATGGCACACTTATCAACTCGGAAAGGGATCGTAAACGCCGCGCCTGGAAAAGCGAAGACGATACTATCACGTTACGTTTCCCAAAGAATACTTCCCGGCTCGAGGTGATACGGTTACCATCTCTTTCCGAGTTGATAAGTGTGCTGCGACCATAATATGGGTACTAAAGGCAATCTACATACGAAGCGCGTTCGAGCAACGCACACATAGACTTGATATTCATAGTAGAGATAGATTCAGTCGAATGCCATCCTCATGTGACGCGCGTCTTTCATTTGTTTTATGCCAAAAATGGAGCAGCAAAAAAAGTGTGTGCTCTAGACCACACAACTGAAGTAAAACTTAATTATTGATTTTCATTACCATTGTTACAATGAAATAACATGTATTAAGATATTCATTTTTTAATTACAAAAAAGGTTCACCTAAGTCGAATTTAAATTTTGAATTTGAATTGCAGCTTCCATTGGCCTCGCCCGATGTGTGATTTTTGTAACGCTCTCGCCAGCTTACCCCTCATGTCAATCACGCGTATAGAAGTTATAGTTCAAAAATAAGTTATTGTAATTGTTGAAGAAGTTATTGTATTGGACCAATTGTTTCAGACGTACGTCGATGTTTGCTATTGAACCCAGAAGTCAAAGGACAACTTACGGTTAACGACCTATACATGAGATTGCTTTCCGTACCCCTTTTATGTTAATAGTAAACACGTGATCAAAGTAACCTTAACCCTATCT
>LUGF01033519.1:74285-88459 GCA_001625245.1 Calycopis cecrops | reverse complement strand
CGAAACACGACAGCACAGCTGTCACTTTACGCCGGTTTCGTCTAAGCGAGAGTAAGGGCACGACCGGGAAGGTGCCTGGCCTGCAGCGTGGCAATACCTCTTGCTACTTGGACCACTACCTCTTATTATTAAAATGGTTATCAAATATATCTTACTTTAGCACCTCTACCTCTTACTATTTAAACGGTTATCAGATGTCCTTCAAGTTAATGCACTCCCGCAATTAAGACCCTGGTAACGCGGGTGAATGGCACTTGTAGAGCTAGATCGAAGCCTATCGGCGCGGCAGAAATAAACGACCGGCGCAGTGGTACAGGGCTCGGATAAGCGGAGCATGTTGCGCCAGGGGTCGCGGGTTCGAATCCCGTCTGGATCACGGATGATTATGTATTTATATAATAAAAATCTTAAATATATAAATAAGCTTCAGAACTTTATAAAACATACTAGCTGCGCCCCGCGGTTTACCCGATCTCGTGGAAATCAGAAAATTATCCCACAGGATCATTTTTTTGAGGTAGAAACTATCCTATGTGTTAATATAAGTTACTCTCTATGTGTGAACATCAGTTCATCAGTTTTGCATGAAGGAGTAACAGACCAATAAGCAAACAAACAAACAAACATACAAATTTTCGCATTAATAATATTATTAGGATTAGGATTAAATATATTGTCCTTTGTCTAGTACACGTAACACAAGTCCTTACGGTACTTACCACGGGGCTGGACTAAGGTATACAAATAATAAAAAAGAACTCGTTAATATCTTGTTACTTACGTTCTAGCTTTCTTTATACAGCATAGGACAAACGAGCGATCGGAGCCATTTGACTACCGACGTCCTTAATGAACGTATTATGCCGATTCGTTGACGTCCTTTACCCGTCCCCTCCATGGGCCACCGGCTACTCACAAATCGCACGAAACGTGACAGCATAGCAGTCACTTTACGTGGTGTTATGTGAGCGTGAGGTACCGGTCGTGCCGGCCTGATTCCGCTGCAATGAGGCATGGCACTACCGTAGAAGCTGTCGTATCTTTCAATGTTAATTAATTGTTAATTAAAGTTAATGTTGTTATTTGTTGTTTTAGGCATGCTCATGGCGTCGACATAAAACGTGTAATTTTTCAAAACATTTTACCAAAATTCACATTAATTTTACCTGTTACAATGTAATTTTGGAGTAGTTTTTGCGTAGTTGTTATAATTAGTGCCGATTGGCACTGAACATTCGCGTTCAACTCACGCTCTGTCTAGAATTTGCATGCTATAAGGCGATTTATACACTGACATGACCTTAGCTTACTTTTACTATAAATGGGCAGTTTTTCTTCTAATTATAATATGACATAAAAGCCTTCTTGTAATATAAATCACTTAACTAATTCGCGTATTGCCTACCTAAAAAGCTCTACTAGTCGATACATTCGACCACCTCATACATTAAATCTGTCAAGCCGTTGCAATTACGTCAATTTATATACATACACACATAAAGGCACTTATTTTTATATAAAGATGAATGTCTGTCTGCATGTTCTTGACAGAAACGTAAACTATATATTTGATCATGTGATATTTAGCAAAGTTGTTGTGCATGAGCCCAGGAAGTTGGTGCGATCAATTTTCGACAGATGGCGGCACGCGTAGCAACGCACGCACCTAGTTTAAAATATTATTTCTCCTTTTAACGGAAACGGGTAAAAATAATGACGCTTGTATCACAGAATAATGGTCGCCGCACACTTATCAACCCGGAAAGGGATCGTAAACGCCTCGTCTGGAAAAGCGAAGATGAAACGATCACGTCACGTTTCCCATTAGTGTGCGTTGTAGTGTGAAGTTTCATACATAGAATACTGCCCGGCTCTAGGTGATACGGTTACGATCCCTTTTCGAGTTGATAAGTGTGCTGCGACCATTAGAAGGGTAGAGAAGGCAATCTACATACGAAGCGTGTTCGAGCCACGCACACAGACGCCGCTCACCGACCGTCGGATTCAGTCCATCCATCCTCTTGTGACATCGTCTGTTATTAATTGTTTTACGCCAAAAATGGAGCAACAAAAAGTGTGTGCCCAAAAATTATAAAAATTATAAAAAAATATAAAAATTACCAAAGTCAATTATTAAGTTTTGCTTCAGTTGCGTGGTCACACACAAAACTTAATTATTGATTTTCATTACCGTAGTTACAATGACCAAACATTCATATGATATACTTATTTTTTTAAATATAAAAAGTTTTGCTTAAATCGTATTTGAATTTTGAATTTATAAATAAATAAATACTTAAATATAATATAAGCGTTTATTTTGCAAGATTCGTAGGTACTAAATATAAAGCAAATAACAATTAATTTTCACTCATTGCAAAATTGGTCTCAAGCTCGGCATTTCCCGACATACATGTATGCACTGATCTTCCGCTTGAGCCATGTGGTGACCACACGGTCATGGTATGACAGCTTCCATCTGCCTCGCCCGATGTGTGATTTGTAACGCTCTCGCCAGCTTACCCCTCATGTCAAGCACGCCTATAGAAGTTTTACTTCAAAAATAAGTTACTGAAATTATTCAAGAAGTTGTTGTGCAACACATTTGTCATTTGTGAAGCTACCAATTGTTTCAGAGGTAAGTCGATGTTTGCTATTGAACCTAGAAGTCAGAGGAAAACTTACGGCTAACTACCTATACATGAGATTGTTTTCTGTACCCCTTTTATGTTAATAGTAAACGCGTGATCAAAGTAACGTTAACCCTATCTACCTAATGGACCATTCCAACTCGCAGAAATCGCACGAAATGCGTTGTCATTCGGGCGATAAGTACCATTCTGAACACGGAACAGTAATAATAGTGAGCTTACACACCACGTTAGCCTACCCCCGTGTTAAGCACCGTAAGGACTTGTGTTACGGATATTAGACAAAGGAAATATATTTAATATTTTTTGTAACTTTCATATTTTTACTATAGAAATACATAGATTCGATCTCTGGAGCAACATGCTTATTCGAGTTATGTCACCATTTGCATTGTGCCAGAAGAGGTAGCGGCTGTTTTATGCGCTCTATCACCACACCACCGGGCCTGTGACGCCGCAAAATATGAGATTCCCCGCGTCACCAAAAAAAGACAAGAAAGTGTAACTCACTTATTTGACCTCATGATTGATAGCTGTCAAGACATTTCCAAGATTTAACCTCATGTGACGTCATATTCTGCATCTCAGTTCTCACTAATATTATTTCTTTTCATTTTTTCTTTTTCTCTCTGAAGTGACGTGGCTGCTAACCTCTGGGCCAAATGTCAAACAATAGCAACAATATGTTATGCTGTGTAATGTAGTAAATGTACAGTTGACATTCTCTTTTGCTAATTTCTTTTAGAATAGAATAGAAGATATTTAGGTAGGTACATATTTATTACACTGTTATACTTTTTAACAATTTATACGTAATAAAAAAATATTAAGGTTACTTTTCGAATTTCATCCTTAATCATTTAGGTCACAGTCATTAGTAGCAAAACCCTGTCGTTCTAAAAATGTAAATTCGTCCTAATACACTCATTACGTAAAATGTAGGTACGCTCTACAATGTAATATCGTTCTTAAATGTAACGACCTTCCTAATGACCGAGCACATAACTGAGGAAGAATGAAAGAACCTTTTTTGCCTTCAGCCGTTATAATTGGAGGGTCCCGGATCCACCACGTCGGAATCGTGCAATAGGGTCAGGTTCCAGGGTGGTCCCATCTACAGAGTGACGGACCCACCCCAAGACCGCCACGCAGGGGACAACCATCGGCCGCAGAGGACAGGGAGGACGGCAAAGATACACCGTATCTCCTCTTCCTCTGCGGCCCCACCGCCAACGCATCTGACGGTGCGCCCCCGTTTGGTCGCGAGAGACAGGGTGGATGGCAACAACACACCGAGACAACTCTCCTCCCGCGACCTCTCTTCCTTGGATGAATCCAGAGCGGGCCCGTGGAGAAGCCCACTCGGAGAGTCCCCTCCTGGGATCTCTCTTGGCTTCACCGTGGTGGTTCAACCCACGTGTAGTGTTTGTACCTGTAGTGTTTGTATCTATACAATATATACCCTAGTGTTTGTACCTGTGGTGTTTGTATCTATAGAATAGATACAATACATTGTCTCACGTACCACACTGGAGGGAGCTAATTGTCAACAGTCAGTCTTGCAACGACTGCCAGACGAGTTGGACGTAAGCTTGCGCTCCAGGTTGTGGTATATTTATCGTGTTTATTTATTTAGTAATAAGTGGCTTTGTTGCATTCATAGATTTAGAATTGTTCTCACTACGTGATGCATGCTAAATATATGGTTGCATTCATATTTGTAGCCCAATTGACAAAGACGATCATTTCCTCTAGCTCACTTAATACCAACATAAAGATATGGCAAGTACAATACTGTAATTGGCAGCGCATCTGAATAACCTGTAGTTGTGCAGACGTTAAAAGGCCGAGGCCAGATCGACCTGCACAATAACCTATTGACAAGCAAACAACAATAACAATACAACTATAAAAACAAATCATAACAATAAAGACTATTAACTAACCATAGTAGGTAACTACTGAAGTTACCAACTCTGACTGCTGATCCATCTGCCCCTCTATCGTCAATAGCATCATCATGTCTTCTGACCCCGTTGACAACAATAGGCCATATTGTATTTTTTTTGTCCGACTATATTTCTTATGGCTATGGAAAATAATCGAGATCATAATCGAAAACACATTCGAGTGTTTTTGTAGTCGCTGGCCTCCATATAATTGAAATTAACCATAGCCAATATCGAGACTCATTTATACAATTACTTCCTACTTCTAATACAAAGGTGTTGAGATCAAAAAACCACTCACAGAGTGCCAATTATACACCAATATAATAACTTAACTGAGGCTTTAGACTACTAAGTCATGACTTGGGACCTATGTTTGTTGAGATGCTCATGGAATCTTTTGTGAAAATATATCGTGGCCAATATAAAGCGTATCTATTGTTGTCATACGCATGCGGACCCGCTGATTTGCGACCTTGTAGGGTCCGTATACGAAAAAAAAAACCTCACAAAACCTTACAAACACAGGTACATTTTGTTTTATTTCATACAATAATTAATTTATTCATAGTTATATATTTTTATTTTTACAATAAATGTTAATCAATTTGTTAAGCTCTATTGGAAATATATTGAAAACTTAGGTGATAACCTATTTAAAAATATTTGTATGAGTAAATTTAATTTTTATTCTATTTAAGTGTTGGCTATAACTGTCAGTACATGAATTGTTATTGGATTAAATAAATACAAAATGGTTGCTATGCCCGCCAATGTCAATATGTCAACATGTCAATGGTCCTTGTGCTGATAAAACTCTCGGTGTGGGAGTCCGAATCCTGCCTGATAAGTTTTTCCAAATAATGATTGTAGTGTTTGTACCTGTAGTGTTTGTATCTATACAATAGATACTCTAGTGTTTGTACCTGTGGTGTTTGTATCTATAGAATAGATACAATACATTGTCTCACGTACCACACTGGAGGGAGCTAATTGTCAAGGGTCAGTCTTGTAACGACGGCCAGACGAGTTGGACGTAAGCTTGCGCTCCAGGTTGTGTGTAGTAGTGAGCCAGTGACTCATAGAGGTAACACCGTTTATCTGAAGGACCCAGGGTCATACACTACAATGATCATAAGGAAAAAATAGTGCAGGAGATAGATCATAACCTTGTGGGACACCAGAGTCGAAATATGTTGAGACGACACTCGCCTTGACTGCGATAAACACTTTCATGCGCTAGTTTCTTATAATCTAACGAGGTATCGACGAACTTAAAGAGCGACAAGGTTGATATATTATATATATATTACCCATAGAAAATATCCACTCAATTCAAATTTTAAGGTTGAGATCCCTTAAAAGGTATCGAACCTTCAAAGAAAAAGAGCGCTTGTACTGTTATTAAGTACATTGTTGCTCGCCTGACCCTTTTTGTTAGGAATGAGGGTCTGAAGGACAAAAAAATTAAACGCAATCAAAGGATATGGTGGTTTATGTTCTTATGTTGATGTTTGCGAAGTACCTAAATATATGGGATGCCTTTGACTGAAAATTTCATAAAAAATTGTCGCGTAGTTTCAGCCCATCTACAGAAACACCCAAATATTTACAATTACTATATAGATACAAAAATAGATGCAAAAATCTCATGGCACTTAAAATGTTACGGGATTCACTTAACAAAACCTATCTAAGTATCTAGTAGTGATGTGCCGGATCGTTAAAAATGTGTATCCGCAGATACGGATACGGGTACGAATATTTAGTGTCAAGGTCCGCGGATACGGATACGGATCTTTTTCTCCCTCGGATATCCGCTGATATGGATACAGATACGGATGTCCGGAACATCACTACTAAGTATTGATGGCACAATATAACATCAAGACACAATACGTGGGAAATCATCAAATCAAGTACCTACTATATGACTCACTATAAATTACAAGAATGTTATACAATTTCTTAGTATACTCAGCTCATTAGCTTTTTTTTATATAGACGGTCTGACGAGCGGCCGCATTTAAAAAAAAATACCAAAACCTTTAAAAACCCCTACATAGGTTATTACACATGCAAAGATGCGTTGCCATCCTTCACCTATCTTCACCTACTCCATGGCGACCGGAAACTCACACACCACACGAAACGTGACAGCATAACTGCGGTCTCCAGAGATACCTGAAGGCATTTCTCGTACACTAGACACCGTGCTCGTGCGAGAGCTACCTTCGCTTACCTCTCGCACACTCGACACCGGAATCATGCCAATACAGCATGGCACTACCTCTTACAAAAATTAAACTAAGTATCTAAGCTAAATTCCAAGTTTATTTTTATGCATTAAAGTTGCAACATTGGTCTGGGGTACATTGGTCAGTAGGCCATTAGCTCCTTCCTCTTCCTTTGACTAAAGTATTGTTCTAGAATGCGTATCTTTAACCCACTCGATGGACTGATGACCTAGTCAAGGTCGCGGAGAGCCGCTGGATGCAGCGTGTGATCTGACCGGTGGCGCGTGGGGAGGCCAGTGTCCAGCAGCGGAGACTGACGGGTGCTGATGATGATGATGTGTTGTTTTCAATGTAACACACGTGTTATGATAATGGTTTTTTTTTCACAGTTATCATGCGACACATAAATATGGAGTTTGCACCAGCAGTCAAATGAGACCTTGACCAGCACAGCTGTGAACACATAAAAAATAATACAATTTTTGCGTGACACGTGTATAAAGTACACAGACGTGCAAAAATTTTATTTCACAAAGGAATTAAGCTGACTTCAGAAGTACCACAGCAATAAGTTGAACAATTCGGAATTCGACAAAGACAGGATTTTCAAGGCTTCAAAACAAAAGCTTGTGTACTTGGCTTCAAAACAAGGGTAATTAAAAAAAACTAACTTAATTTATTGATTTATTTAATATAATAAAATATACAAACGGTTACTCACCAATTACATTACATAACTTACTTAAAAAAGAACATAATTATATTAACATAATATGTATTGGTACATATAAGTGGAAGTGTCATGCTGTCGTGCAATTGTATTGGGCCGGCACGACCGGGTTACCTCCCCGGTCATGTCGGTGCCTCTCGCTTACACCATACGCTCATAAACTGACAGCAGGGCTGTCGCGTTTCGTGCGGTAAGTAGCCGGTGGCTCATGTACGTGGGAAAGGGAAAGAAAGGCAATGCATCTGTGTGTACAAACTCTATCACTTGTCGCCCGTATTGTATAAACAAGGGTAACTCCCCGGTCACGCTGTCCGATTCGCTGTGCAACAATCTCACTACGTCGCTGTGCAACAATCACTCTACGTCGCTGTGCAACAATCACTCTACGTCGCTGTGCAACAATCACTCTACAATTTTCTTAACTTGATCATTACAATATGAATGCATGCGTCTTCGCCGTCCACTATAAGGCTTTGTCTACACCAGTGCGTTTCTCTGTTCATCTGGTGTCATAGTGTAGGTATATTATATATACTAGCTCATTTATATTATTACAGTAGTACTACTATTATACTTTTTTCCGCTGCTTCGCTCGCGTTGAAGCCCTTCAATAAATATAAATGAGCATTACATTCAAATAGAACTGCAATAGAATTTTAATATCTGCCACAATATTTTTTGTCCCTTCTATTTTTTTTACATAATAGCATCCTATGCCATTCCTATTAACTCTAGTCTTACCTCTGGTAATACGTGTATAAAGTGTCACGATAAATCTTGAGTAGTTTTGGCATGGAAGCTCACATTCGTAACAAACAAACTCACATTCACATTTATAATATTAGTAGGATTCTTTTCGTTTATAGAATATTTATGTGATAGGCCCGATTCGTGCAAACTGTTTCCACCTACTCAGTATACATAAGTAAAAGGTAGTGCCATGCTGTATGCCTGATGTCGAGCCGCATATGCGCATGTGCATAGTAGTTTTGTGGATGTTTATGGGCGTCGGTAGTGACCAAGAGGCTCTGACCGCTTGTTTTCTCCCTCCGAAAAAAACTTTTTTGATGGATTGGTAAATTCACTTAATAATATTTGTGGACTTTACAAACCACGTTAGCCTAGCCCCGTGCTAAGCACCATAAGGACTTGTGTTACGAGTACAGAGACAAAGGAATATATTTAATGTTTTATAAATTTAAGAAATTTTATATATTTAAGATTTATATTATAGAAATACATATAATACATAAACATCCATGACCACGGCGGGATTCGAACCCGCGACCCCTGGCGCAACATGATCCACTTATCCTACCTGTAGCACTGCGCCAGCCTGGTTGTCAAGATTAAAACTTTTCTTTGTCTTTATATGTCGCCTGAACTACATAATTCAAATTATTAACTGAAATATATTAACTGAAATCAGCAATGTAAAGTCGCTGAGGTACACGATACCGGCGGAAACAGGCAGCTGTGCTGTCGCGTTTCATTCTGTGTGTAAAAGTAACCCATGTAGGGGAGAGGATGAATGCACCATAAAATATATTCTGCGATTAAAAAAAAACTATGTGAATATCTTTTGATCTCCAGTGCCATTTTAACTATTTGGAAATAGATGGGTTAATGGAAAGGATATAGGAATATTAAGTATTTAAAAAATTAATACGAAGTGTAGACATCGCTTAAGACCAACACGGATCTAGATAAGCTGCAATTACACCCCGTGTGTACCGAGACACTTGACGAGAGGCCCGCCATACGGAACCGAGGTTTCGTTAATTAGCGCAAATAAAGATTAACACTCATTCTTAAATATTTCCTTGTCCTTGTAAAAAATAAAACTGAGATTTATCTTTATCTTTATCAGCTTGTTTTGGTCTGACTTGATCCCTTTTCATTGAATCCAAAGTCGTCCTATCCCGAAATACATGATCAAACCTGCATATCTATACTAATATATTAATAATATAAAGCTGAAGAGTTTGTTTTTTTTTGTATGTTTGTTTGAACGCGCTAATCTCTGGAACTACTGGTCTGATTTGAAATTCTTTCAGTATTAGTTAGTCCGTTCAGCGAGAAAGGCTATAGGCTACCTTTCAACCGACTGCAGTAGAAAAACGGATTCAGATAAACGAAATTGCGGGCGTCCGCTAGTATAATATATGGTATGTGTATGAGAGGGCTAACGAGCAGTCGGAGCTTTTTATTTAACGAAACTCATGAATATCTTCATAATTGTCCTGCAGACGTGTTTCCGTCTTTCCCGACTCTCGTAAAATGGGAACCGAGTTCATTCAAAACAAAACACAAATGTAAGATCAGTGAAGAGTCAACGTAGATTCCTTCGGTTTGGGCAATCAGTTTGGGTTAGCTATAGAAACCGGCCAAGTACGAGTCCTCATCGCGTGCCCAAGGTTCCGTACCAACCACCACCTACTTTGAAAAGGTGACTAACTTATGTTCGCGGGTTCACTATCACTGAACCATTACCGATTATGTGTATTTCGTTTCATACCAAATGCGTGCAGGCGTTCGGATATATAGGATTTAGGGTTGTCAACTAGCAACATGTTCTCATTGGAGCCGAAATGTACATGTGCGCAGCAATATTATATTACTGCGCACTTGTAAGAGGCACATGGGGAAGTACCTCTAGCTCACGAGTCACGGTACCAGCATAAAGGAACAGTTATGTAGTCGCTTTTCGTGAGGTGTGTACGTCAAAATGAGGGAAGAAAGAGACGGCAATATGACCTCTATGTTGAGGTCGGTAGTCATGGAAACGGCTCCGACTACTCGTTTGCTCACCTGTTCTACAAAAATAAAAATATATAATTAGATATTATTTGAATATTGTAAAGGCATTTTCAGACCGTACTCGTAATTGTGTACTTTTGTATGAATCGCTGTTTATTTTGATTTTCTTATATAAAATGAATACCTACTTATAGTTAAATTAGAGATAAATTACACTAGCAGCGCCCCGGGGCCTCACCCGCGTATATTTCGATCCTGCCGATAATGGAAAATCATCCCATGACATCCTATTGGAACATTCTTTCGGGATAAAAACTATACTATGTGTTAATTCAAGTTACTCTCAATGTGTGTTCCAAATTTCATGAAAATCGTTTTACCAGTTTTTGCGTGAAGGAGTATCAATCAAACAAACATACAAACTTTCGCGTTCATAATATTAGTAGAATTATTACTTAAAACACATTTTCACGCCATGTTATTGTCTCTGAGTGCAATCATTATGTACCAGTTAAAGATTATCGACTAAGCTCTACCGCTACTCCATAAAAAAAATAAAGACGAAATGCGTCAAAACCCCATCTCCAGTAGACATATCCATAGATAGAATATAGAAAACTGCCGTTTTATTTTAGCCGAGAGGAATGAGCATGAAGTAATACAGCCTTGTTTCACCGAGGCCGCCAGTTCTGTCTTAGTTCGTGTGGCCTGTTAAAAATAGCAACAATGATATCTCTCTATTGTGTAGTTCGTAGGATTGTTTTTTACAACGCGACCGACTCGGAGCTCAGTCGAGGGGCGAAGGCACTTCTGCCCAGCCGAGACGCGTGTCAAGGGAAATGTCACGACGGTTCACGGCGAGATGTTAATGTTTAGGTTGCCGCGTGGTTGAGTGGTATCATGTTCAACCGCGGACGGGAGGTCTAGGGTTTGAATCCCGGGTTGGACTGAAAACCCTTTTTGACTTTTGAACCCCCTTGACTTTTTTTCTTTCATCATTTTAAAATAAAAAGTAAAAGCCTATATAAATAACAATAAGATAATATTATTTCGTAACCCAATAACCTTATATGTTGTTGTTTATATCCTTTTAAATCGATAATACGTAGTCCAAATGCCTATTGAAATTGTCCTAATATTATTAACGATTTTTGATAATTGTCGAATATATAAAGATGTACCTCAAATAAGGCAACTCTGTGATTTGTACGTTCTTCTATGTGTACTCGTGATGTTTTGTGCACTGTGTACCTTACCTTTTCTATGATAATATGTGTATTATATATGTGTAGTATATTCGTGACTTCACTTAGTGGTACTGACGGAAGACCAATGCTAGTAGAAATCATCAATTTTTAATAAAGACTCAGGAAGTTGGCGGTTTTACACCCCCGTGCCTCAGAGAGCGTATGCCGTCGTGTCAGACTGCCGTTCCATCGCAACACGAGAACGATTAATAGAGAGTGCACTTGTGTTTGCGCGCACACTTGTGCACTATAATATGTCCTGCGCAGATGGCTCGTCTATATAGACGGCCGCCGTAGTCGAAATCCGGCTAGGGCGACATTATTAATTAAAATTAATAAATGTTGCCATCATCGTATTAGTAAGAAGTATTGCCATTGCTGTAGCGTGGAGAAATCGAACCGGCTCGGCCATGGTAATTTCCACCCGGTGAGCTGCTCTTTAATCTTCTTTTATGTGGTGAGACATAAAAACGAACAGTAATTTACGGACTAACGGCGACGATAATGGACATCCATAATTGAAATGCAGATGTGCTGTCCTTCTTCCCTTGCCTCCCTCGAAAGGGTCACCGGAAACTTACAAACTGCGCGAACCAAAACGCGTAAAAGTAATGTTTATCTTTGTAAAGTGATAACTGTGACGTTTCGTGCATTGTGTAAATACTCGATGGTGATCGGAAGGCATGAAAATGTCTGTAACTCCTCGTTTTCTTAATAATATCCTCTAATACTATCTTAAAAAAAAACATAAATGAAAACAAGTGAGTGAGAGGTACTGCCTCAGTCGCACCGGTCCAATGCAACTGAAATGCAAATGGCACTCACTACCTCTTGCATTGACTGCCGAACACTAAACCTACGCTTCTCATAGCGGCCACTTCACGCATGTGTCATGCTAGTACCACGGTAGCACGGTAGAAGCAACAAATCTTACAAAGTTCATACTCCTCGTCAAAATATAAAAGAGGAATACAGGAAATTAGATAATACCAATTTCCCTATACAAAAGTGCTGTGCGAAAAAATGTAACGAAAATAATAACAGATCCTTTTGGGTCCACGCTCATAGAATATAAAACGAAAATGCTAACGCAATGGAATTCACTAAGGGACAAAAGGGATTTAATTATAACATTCGTGGAAGGGTTGAGCAGTACATCTCTTTTGATTTAGTTCTGTTTTCGTTGTTGCAATGTACAATGAACTTTTTAATTTGCAGTAAAAGTAAATTGGTATTTTTACAGAACGAAGTGTAAATACCCCTGAACTAAAGTAGGTATATATATAGTATAGTGGTATCTACGCAGGCTTATTAATTAACAATTTATCTTTTTCTCCGACCTGCGTTGAAAGTTTTTTTATGGTATACATCTGGATGTAGGGAACAAGCTTCTAGACTGCCACGCTAACTAGTGGCTGAAATGTGAACCGAATGCTAGCAAATTTTCGTTTGTACGTATGATATGACATTTTACGTCAACATGTCATTGTCATTGTCTTTTGCTTAGTGTTTTGCTAGCACTTGATTCCTAAAATTATCACTAGGGCGCGTTACATTCGGCGAAAGTGCTGCCTCTATGCTTCGTGCACGGTCCATATACTAGCAGATGCGTTGCCCTCCTTCCTCTTTTATGAGCCACCGGCTACTTACACACCGCACGAAACGCGACAGCACTGCTGTCACTTTACGCGGGTATCGTGTAAGCGAGAGGTACCTCAGTACCCAGAATAAATGGGCCGCCATTTCTGCTACATGCATGCATGTAGCATGGAACTATCTCTTACTATTTTCTCTTGCTAGTTCGCACTTTCCTTTCTGTGCAGAGGGAGTTTTATTCCCCGGTAAGAAAGTATAATTATTCTCCTCCCTACGCCGAAAGTACGAACATTCAGCGAAGGGAGCAGGTAATAGTGATGTCTCACGCATACCACACCACACACCACACAGCTATGTTTCGCGTTTCGAGCGGTGCGTGAGTTTCCGGTGGACCATCAGAAGTCATCACCAAAAATCTCTAACTGCTCGTTTGCCCCATCATTAAAAAGCTGCGTAAAGTTATAGATTGTCCATTAAATGTGCTATTTATACAAGGTGGATACAAACCAAAGGCATTAAATTAAACCACATGTACTATAAGTACCTACTGTTAATCGGAGACCATTAAAAAAAAGTTTACGACAAGTATACGAAAATACTTTTTTCAAACAAGTTAAATAGCGAAAAAATAAGGAAAACTTGTAAACACTCTTTGTACGCGCCGCCGCGGCCGCTCGGTAAGGTCGCTAAGCCTCGAACGGGGTGAATGACCCCGACGGACTATAGGCGGCCGCGCGCTCGACAGCTGATGGTACAGAGTGTACGAAGTGAGAAAAAACTTTAGAAAATTCCTGTGGCTAAACTATTGCTCCGATTGATCTGATATTTGTTGTGTAGCCTGGAAATTATACTCTAAATATGTAGTTTAATTTAATGCCTCTCGGTTGTGTTAGATACAATGTAGGTATCTAAAGAAAATATATTATTGTAGCCACCTACCGTACGTTAATAAAACAGTCTTTAACCGCTCTTCGGCCTTTCATTACGCGATACCTTACTGGCGA
>LUGF01033519.1:48740-63537 GCA_001625245.1 Calycopis cecrops | reverse complement strand
AGTCGATTAATTATCTGTGCTATGACGTCATATTTATTGAAAACAAACATTTGACATGTAAACACGGACAGCCACCGCAAGTTTAGTTTTAATTTAGTTTACGTTTAATAATTAAACACAATTTCTAACAGTTTAAATGAAAATTAATTATCGTCATTACATCGTTCGACAATGCAAAAATACATCGATAAAGACCCCAGAAAAGTTGTGCCCAATGAAACCAATGTACGCAATACATGGTTAAGGTTTGCTAAGAGATTCTGAACCTTTATCAACTGTATCTCAAATTTATCTTTACGAAGATCATTTTGATGTAAGTGCCTACACGCAACAAACATAAAATATTAGATATTTTTGTAAAACATACTAGTTTTCTTTTTATTTTCAAATTGTACGACGTCACATCCTAGCTAACAGCGTTTTTGACGTTTCAAATTAAAAATTAAAAATATGTTTTTTAAATAGGGTTCCTAAATTAATCTTGAGCTTTTAAACATTAAAATATTATAAATATATTTGGTTTTTCTATGCTTAATACTGAAGGAAGTACTCATTTAATATAAGAAATTAGTTTTGAATCCAGTAGCATAATATTTGTTGTTAACATTTTAAACGTTCGTATTAGCCTTTTAATTTAATTATTGCTTTGTCGGTAAACTAAGGCGCTAACTTTTAATTATACTATTTATTTCTACTACTATTTATTTATTCTCTGAGTGTTTATTATATTAATATTGCTAACCAATTTTTTTGAAATTATTCTATATCCTACATAGTGAGAGAGGTAGTGCTGCGTTGCATGCACGTAGCCGAATTAGGACGGAATCTCTCACTTACACGAAACCGGCGTAAAGTGACAGCTGCGGTTCGTAAGTAGCCGGTGGTCCATGGAAGTGAGAGGAGGCAGGGTAACTGCATAACCTCTATGGGTATCTATGAGTGTCGGCAGTCATGAAACTGGCTCCGACATTACATTTGCCCCTTTATACTATGAAAACTAATCAGCTATCCAGTAATATAGAGATCGGCGGTCACAGTACTGGTACTTCAAGAGCTATTAAACAGCACTCCACTCGAGATGATTCATGGCGACTCCGATACCCGCGCGCGTCGAGGTAATTGACGCAGAAGTATTAGCGTTAACGTTTTAAACCAGAGTGCCACTTCGGCTCCGATAAAATATGGCGTAGAGTGCGACACTTGATATGGCCATTCTTTCATATTTTAAATAGCTTTTAAAATATATAATCTGTATTTAACTTCGGACCAATTTTCGAAATGGGATTTTCCACGAGCACGTTTTGAATTATTGTTCACGAAACTTTTTCGTTATTGAATTCTTGAATTTGATTCAATCTAGACTTAGATCATTTAGTAAATATGTAAATTTTTGCAAATGATCTTGGAATCGATTTGACCTGACCATAGTCAAATTTGAAAATATTTTTTCTTTGTTTTTTTTTTATTTTGTTTTTTAGATTTATAAATACCTATTATTAAGTTGGCATCACTTCGAAACACATACTTCGCTACAAAACTCGATGAATGCTTGTTGCGTTCGAGTTTCATTTCATTCGCAAACTAATTCTATTCAGTTCTTCTAACGTAGGAATTGCCTAACTTTTTCTATTTTCCCCATTTCATATTTATATTTTATTTACATTTTCCTCTGCAAACGTTTGGCTCAACACTGTAATAAATACAGTAATATCTGCGCGGGAGGCAAACGAGCAGTCGGAGCCATTCTCATGACTACCGACGCCCATAGAGGCTCTACAGATTATAGATGCTGCCCTCCTTTCTCCTTCCACCTCCATGGGCCACCGGCTACTTACACACCGCACGAAACCCGTTTACGCCGGTCTCGTGTAAGAAAAGGTAGCTCCCCGGTCGTCCTGGCCCAATTCGGCTGCATGCAAGCATGCAGTGTAGCACTACCTCTTACTAATAGTATTTAGTATTTAAGATTTGTTATAACAATAGCATATTTTTAAATACTGTAGTCAAATAGCTAATTAAAGACTTTGTTATAAAGTAATATAATTAACATCACAATATTTTAATGATATCACCAGCGTAGGACCTACACTGGGGTTATATAAATATGCACACGAAAAACATACCTCCGTTAGAGTTGTCACGTGATCTATTTGTCCCAGAATATGTCCTGGTTTTTGCATTGTCTTGAGATGTTCTGGATGTGTAAAAAGCGTAGAGATTTTTAAAAGCGCTTTATAGAGTGCACATTCAAGCGAAATTTCAATTGTACATTTTCTTATTTTACTTTAATTCATATAATTTTGTTCAGACTGTGATAGTTGTCATAAAATTGGTTGTGTTCTCGTGAAGCTCCTAAATATCCCAAAAACCTGTCTAATAATAAACGTGAACATTCGAGGTAGACCCACTAATATATGATGTCTATCATATATTGAATAAAGTTTAACCTATTTTCAAAATATAACTTAGAATAAAATGCAACCAACTCTTTATATTAGTGTTGATGGATTGTATATCTTACTTAAATTAATAAATAAATATAACTAAGTGTTGCTAAATTTGGTTTTATTGTAATATTTACACAGAGTATTTATATAAAAAATATAGTTTTGCGGTTTTTCCCAGACGCCCATATTTCGTAGTTAAATATTAGTTTTAACTACTTCCGTTAACCTGCAACAAGTTTGAACCTCAAACATAGGACAAGGTTAACTAGGTGCGATTGTTCGCTGGTATTTCGTACATATTTACATCTTGTGAGCGGTGAATGACATACATTTTGTGCACACAAGGAACAATATGACAATAGCACTATAACTTGTTACGTACATAGCTAGCTGTGAAACTATAGTTAACTATAACTTACCTACTAAATCTATGACTATCAGTCTTACAAACAAACGCGTAAAATGTATGTTTGTTATTCATTAACGCAACGTAGCCAAATGGCAAAAACAGAACCCTTATAGATTCGTCATGTCTGTCTATCCGTCCGTCCGTACGTATGTCACAGACAATTTTTCCGAAACTGTTGGGCCTTCGTAGTTGAAACTTTGTACGTTGATGTATTAGGTGAACCGCTATTTGAATTTTGAATAAAAATAAATAAATATAAAAAAAAATTTTAGAGGGCACTCCAAATATAGAACTAAATATAAAAGGTTATAAGAACCACTTTTAGTTAAAATTAGTTGTTTGAAAGATAGACGCTTTCAAAGTGGAAAAATGAGAGTCCCCCCTCTCTAACTTTTAAAATAAGAGAGTGAGAAATCTACAAAATATGTCTCAATAGAAACTTTTTTCTCAATAGAAACAACTACGTTGCTCTCAATAGAAACTTTCAAGGAAAATTGGTTTGTGCGAGATATCATTATTAGTTTCTGAGAAATAATACATTTAAAAAAAACCGCAAATACAACTTTGTCGTTCATACAAACACTATGAAAAACCAAGTTATTATATTTTCTGGTTAAAAATATCGCAGTACGTATCTTTCGTTAGTACGGAACCCTCGGTGTGCGAGTCCGGCTCGCACTTGACCGGTTTTTTGGATTAAATTTGTCTCAAATATAGAGTACAATCTGAATTAAAGTAAAACACGTCGTCATCGAAACCAAGAAGGAAAAATAAAGGTTGGCCTTAAAACCAGTGTCAGGACTGTTCTGGCTATAGCCCAGGAGAAAAAAAGGTAACAAAAGAGAAATTGACGAGTGTATGTTCACAAAATGGTGGGAACCCCTTTGTGAACACACTGTTGTCAATAGGATTTTGTTACCTTTTTTTTCTTTTTTTATTCTTGTAATTTTACACTGAAACCGACAAGTATCCTTACTAGTCGGTTTCAAATAATACAAAAAGCTATATTTATTTACTAGTCGACCCGACAGCCGTTGTCTTGTCATTATTGGAAATATGTTGTCATGGTAACGTGTATTGTTATGTGGCCGAATTGTCAATCCGTTATTTTTCCCTACAAGAGCTATATAAAATACTATGATAGCCGCACAAGACGCAGACAGAATGACGTCTTCTGCAGTTTTATTATAAGTATAGATTAAAAAATCTTTCTCATTATTCTAAAAAATATCGTGTAAAATTTATATTAATGGACTTAACTCGAGTGTAACCGTGTGGCACAGCCAGTTATACAATATAAATACTTACATATTACGTTAGCTACGCCTAGCATATGCCTCCCGTTTAGAAGTCAACTTTAATCTTGTACGCTTATGGAATTGTTAAAATGTTCTCTTCCTTTGTTGTGGTAAAAACATTTGAGAACGTTTAGAAAAATTTTGAGAACGTTGAGAAAAAAAAATACTTACATTTTATAAATATAGTAAACTGTGCAGTGGTATAATGATGTGGTAACAGCAGTGTATTGAATATATTTTATAAAGTATAAGAGGGCGAAAGTGCAGTCGGAGCCACTTTCATGACTACCGACGCCCATATACATCCGCGCAGTGGCTATACAGATGCGTTACCCTCCATCCTCCTCCCTACATGGGCCACCGGCCACTTGCACACCGCACGAAACGCGCGAGAGGAACCGTGCCAGCGCAATTTCACTACAATAAAATAAGTCATGCACTTACTAAAATTCTTTGAATAGAAGACCTTAAGAAACGCTTTAACATAACCATCACAACTAGCCTTGACTACAGAACCACTTCATCTAATAATAGCACAACTAGAGACTTCGCCCCTTCCTCAAATTGCTTTCGGGGTCAATTTACTCCGTGTCTGTTTCAGTTGTCCCCTCGCTGCTTAGAACAGTTGTTTCTCAAAGTATCATCAGCCAGGAATATATAAGGTCAGAAATAAGTCTGTATAAATAAATTAGTAATTATTCCAACACAAAGGTATACCTCCGAATGGTCGCGTTTCGTGCGATGTGTAAGTAGCCGGTGGCCTATGAAGGGAGGACTAGGAAGCCTCTATGCGGGTAGTCATGAAAATGGCTCCGATTTCTCGTTTGACCCCTTATGCTAAAAAAAAATGGTAACTGTTTTACTATACATATAATTCAATTTGCTCCGTTACTCCCCGCCATGCCAAACCGATTCGGTCGCAATGTGGCAATTAAAAACTATATTTTCTTTTATTTTTGCATTCCAATAATCATCATCATTGTTACTAATAATTTGAAGCGAGAATAGAGGAACTCTCCACGTACAATGTGAAAAAGTTTGAAGGTTTTCGAAACGGCTACAAAATGCTTAAACAAAATTTAAATTTTAAACTTTTACTTACGTAAGTTCCAATGTTTTGTGGACTCTATTATGACGTAAGTGACATCGGAGCTGTTAGGTTTCGTGCGACATGTGAGTGGCCCATAAAGTGGGAAGGAGTAAGGAGAGCAACGCATCTGTATAAGCTTTCTGTAGATGTCTATCACGGCGTCGATGCTCTTTTGATGACCCTTGATGGCTCAGACTGCTCTTTATCCCCAATAAAAAAGTCATCTCTCGATCTGGATATTGAAGAATATTTCACTAATATCTAAGTTTATCTAAATTACGATACACATAAATGTGGAAAAATACACACACACTAACCTAGACCCGTAACCCAACCTCAGGTGAGGTCATGAGAAATTATGCCACTTATGTAGTCCATCACAGAAGTAATTGTATGGCATGTACAGGCTTGTACAGGCATCGAGCTCTCGCACTGGCTAGAATAGTTACAGTGTAATTATATAATTAATGAACTTAGGTAATTACGTCATAAATGTTTTACTTAGTTTGGAACGTAGGGAATGGGAATTTAGTAGCCGTTACCAGGCCTGAGTGGGTTGCATTGGTGTGCGACAATTGTGAATAATGTATCAACAGTGGCTATGCGTGCTCCACTTTAAGAAACCCTGTATTAGAGGAAGAAGGAGCCGATCCGCTTGCAATGCCGCATTGTAGCGAAACGAACAAATGTATAGTAGACGACAAAAATATGTAATGCAAAGTACCGCGTACTTTTAATCACTCGTTTGCGTTACTCGATACAGTTGTAAGCGATCTATTTTAGCGGACAAAAAACTCCGCGGACAAATATACCTCGTCTTCGCAGGCCTTTTAAAGGATTGCGCAAACGCAGGTTTTTATGCATTACATTTTTATAACACACATTTGTATATATTTTCCGATCCAATGACAAATAATCTCTAACGTTAACCGCAGTCATTATAATTGTGCAAGAAGCAGGTAGGTATTTTAAATCTAATTTATCCTTGTGACCGATATTGTGTTTTTTTCCTCTTTTACTTTGCTGTTATTGGACATTTATGTTGGCTTTGACTATTACAAACGCTAGGCCATTTCCAACAGCTTTACTTTTTGAAGTATGCCATAAATATTTTGATTAGAACATTTATCTGACTGTACTTTTCATTGTGTGTTCACTCAATTAAAATATGTGCGAGATGTCCCCTTAAATAATATAGTTTTTGAAAGGAGTCGTCACGCACAATTTTGGGCAAGAAAAAATTGTGCGTGAATATGTAGGTTCACACACAGTCAAAATTACAAAAAAATTAATACATTATTTAAAAGAAATATTGGCTGAATCCTATCAAAAGATGTGAAGGACATTTGCTTAAAATTATATATCTTTATATATTTATATCTTTATTAATATTATTAAATAAGTCAAACCAGTTACCATACATAATTCAATACCTGCAATTAAAATTAGGTCGAAACTTGTGGTAGGAGAAACCTTTTAAGGCAATTTAAATTGTTCAAATTAATTAATTTATTTATAATACAAACAATATCTTTAAAGAGTTTAATCAATACAATATTATATTGGGTGTATCTTTGTCATAATTTGACCATGTTTCGATTAAATAAAAATAATAAAATATTTCATACAAAGTATTCAGTGTATACAGAGTATTCAACGAAAGATTGTAAGATTATAATCCCAAGGAGGAATTCGAACCCACTAACTTCAAACTGGCTATGGAGAAGACGACGGTGTCTATTTTTTGTTCGGATTAGGATAGGAATAGGGAGCTGAGAGCATATTTCTGAATTGCATACACGATAGTTAGTCTCTGTAGAGAAGCCGCGATACTGAAATTCGGGGATATCAACTTATAAAGTATTTCATGCAATCTCTTTCTACCAACTACTGCGTCCATACTACAGAACAAGACGCGATAGCCTTTTTTTCTCCTTCTTTCGTCCAATCCCTTTCCATGGGACCTCAGCGAACTCTCATAACGCCGGTAGATGAATAGGTGGTACCTCTCCTCTGCCCAGTACTAGGGCATGCATGACCGGGTATTTGAATAAATGTATTATAACCTAAAAAACTATATATGAATTTCTTATAATAACCAGTTCAAAAGAATTTTGCATGAGTCTAAAAATAAGCGATTGGCAACATATTGGCGAGGCCCGAGAACCAGTATCTGTTCGTACAAAACACGCATATTAAATTTGTATTAGATAGGTAATTTTATATGATTATCTTTTTTGTGAGATCGGCGTAAATTGACAGGAATGCTGTGTATAAGTAGCCGGTGGTCCGTGGAGCATGGAGGAAAAAGGAGGACAGCGCATCTGTATATCCACTATGGACGTCGGTAGTCATGAAAATGGCTCCGACTGCTCGTTTGCCTCCCCTTTATCATAAAAATACGTACCAGTTTAATTTACTTACGTAATTTTTAAACAAGCTGTGCACGTCATATAAATAGGGGTCAATTATTTCAACGAAATTATCGCGAGAGTTCCGGTATAGGAGCTATAACTAATTCCTCTGACTTCCAGTTGAAGTCCCATCAAAATCAGTTCAGCCGTTCGTTACAGTTTTGACAGTTATTATGATACTTATCATGTCAATAATACCACAGACCATCCCAGATATAATAACTTTTGTTTAATCAACAATATCTGAACATTGGTGGATGCTGGAAAAAGGTCTTCATTTAAAAACGTCAAAAGCCGCCATCAATCAAATGTGTGTCTCCTGAGTGCGGGACCCTCGGCATATGATGAATTGTACCAGTTTTTTAAAAGGTTGGTGATAGCTGTCGCAAAGCAAAATGGCGTAAATTTAATGCATATAACATTTTCAAAAATTTATTACTCAAAAAGTATTTGTTTGCGCAGTTTACCATTTAACATTCGATCTTCATAATATTATTATTATAGTATTAGAAGATCCTTTCTGTAAAAAAACGAGCCTACAAATATAGGCTATATATTCTACAGTTGAGCCTTTTAATATTATAGCCGTATATACATATATGTATATACGATTAAGTACTTATCTATGGTGTTTATGTGTAACAGTATAATAATAGTATCGATAGATAGTCTTCTATTTTATTGTTAAAATTGAAGATCGATACTTTAAAGAGGTTACTGTGTAACAAGAAGAAATGTGCGACGTTCTTGGATGGGTCATCCAGGACAACGTAGGCGTCCCTTCACATCTGACCTAATATTTCTCTTGCTGGAGGTGAAGTATCTTAATAAATTTTCATCATCATCATCATCTGTAGGCGATCTCGGCTGAATATAAGACTGTCCTAAAGATTGCGATTGATAAACCGCTTAAAATATATTTGTAATGCTTTTGATGTTTTCCTTGTATCAGCATTATTTTATCTCATTGTTGGGCAAATTTATTGACACTACATTCGAGAGATGTAGATGATGATAAAATGCTAATTCATTGACTAAAAATAAACGTGTAATCAATTAATTTGAATACCGTTAATTACGTCCATAACAGGAACGATAAAACGGTAACAGTTATTGTAGTAACAGTTATTGTTGTAACAGTTATTGTAGTAACAGTATATGTTCGACGATCCACATAATGCATTTGTAAGAGGTAGTGCCATGCTGCATTGCAGCGGAATTGCGCTGAGACGATCGAGGAGGTACCTCTCGCTCACACGATACTCCCGTGATGTGGCTGCGCTGTCGCGTTTCGTGCAGACTGCGATTTTCAGGAGGCTTATAGAGGAGGCAAGAGGACAAGGCACCTGTGTAACCGCAATGTGGATGTCTATGGGTGTAGGTAGTCAGGGCTGCGACGTTTGCCTCCGTATATAAAAATTGCCTATACTAAAATAGTACGGATACCTAATATTGATTATGCCTTTGGACTTGAGGATTATTGGTGGTGATGAGGTCCCTAAATCGACGGGCTACAAGAAAAAAAGCCTTACCAAACAGCTTTAGAAATTCTGTGAAAAAATATCGTAACAATGATTTTTTCTAAAACATCTCAATTTTCTTAAATACTTAACGGACGCCCGTAGACGTTTTATTTTACATATATTAAAAGGGGCCAATGAGCAGTCGGAGCCATTGTTATGACCACCGATGCCCATAGACATCTGCATAGAGATGCAAATGCGTTGCCCTCCTTGCTCCCCTTCCGCGCGAGAGGTGGCGAACCAATTCGGCTACATCCATGGATGCAGCGTGGCATGTTAGTCAAAACTACTTGTTTTCCCCTTATACTACTTATATAATACAGACACGCAAAAAAAATGCAAATTCGACAAAATAAAAATTCGGAAATCCCCACGACACATGACATTCGGAAGGTTACGGAAAAAACGCGCATCACTAGAGGTCGCATTAAAATTGGCCAACCTGTTTAAAGAAGTTTTTAAAGGGTCGGCAATGCGCACGTGATGCCTCTGGTGTTCCAAGCGTCCATAGGCTACGGTAACCACGTACCATCAGGTGGGCCGTATGCTTTTTTTGCCACCATCGTAGTATAAAAAAAAAAGAGGGCGAGGGCCATCGGGCTGTATAACAACCTCTCGTTAAACATTTTATTCTCTGTTGCGAAAGCACGTCGACATAAAAATAACCGAACAGTAAATTGAAATACATAAAACTCGTGGGCATAAAATATATTTTAATGTTGGGCACGTTATTTCACTCGCGATATCAGGACAAATACAATAAAATAGGGAACGGAGAAATCTACATACAAACATACGTTTATATGTATATCCTCATGATAAAGAAGGCTAAAACCCCAGCTTTAATTGTAACTATCAAAATTTAATACTTAGTCATAAAAACAATATTTTCTAAAAAAAATTAAGATGAAAAATACAAACAGTGAAATTGCAAAAAAAAAACGGTTTATAAAAGCTCCATGTATGTAGGTATATTCAATATAATGCAAAATAATGGTTTAGTCCAGCCCTGTCGAAGACTGGAAAAACAAACTCAGCGGTCCTTTAAAAACGTCAATTGAAACCGCGAGTATGTACGTTTAGTAAGAGGTAGTGCCACACCGACCGGCGTAAATTGACAGCTGTGCTGTCGCGTTTCGTGCGATGTGTAAGTAGAGGTGAGAGGAGAAAGGAGGGCAGCGCATATGTATAGCCTCTATGCGGATGTCTATGGGCGTCGGTAGTCATGAAAATGGCTCCGACTGCTCGTTTGCCCTACTATACCATAAAAAAACCAATGTAAAACATAAAAACTCACTTTTTTATCCAACAAGAAGCTGCCGGGGAAGATGAGGGGAATGTACATGACCATGTATATCATGGCGGTCCAGTACACCGTGATGCTCTCCACCCCATAGTACTTCACTATCACATCCTGGATGATGCTGTACTGGATCCACTGCATCGCATTCGACGCCGAATACAACACGAATATGAATAAAACCAGCCACCGAATAGGAAAAACCATGTATTCGGTCGCTGCCTTCTTTTCCGGGGATTCCAAAACGCCCCCCTTCTCCGCGACCCCGTCCATCACGCTGCCGCATACTTCCAAATTCTTATCCCCCATTGTAAATATCTCCAATAATAAATAACTTTAGTTCTTAATTTAAATTTATTGTCGCATGTATTGTCAAATTTCCCGCGCGAATCTTTTTTTTTTTAATCTGCGAGAGGCTGTGAGCGAGCGTGTGGCGCGGCCGTCGTCGGTCGACTGTTTTCCTCCTCACGGTCCGGATAACATCTTTCACACCCTCGCCAGACGCGATTCCAAATACGACGCGCTTATCACCGGACTAACCCAATATGGCAACGTTATGCCATTAGTTTTATTGCATGAATATACAAATTGTAAAAAATCCGTGAGAATTCTGTAAAATATACACATGGCGGATAATAGACAATGTTTTTGTTTTTAATATTTCTGAATTATGTTTTTCTGAATAAAATTCTAAGAATTGTTTTTCGATAAAAAAACGCAATATTAGTCTCTTTTGGTATTTGAAAATGATAAAAACTTAAAAACACGTAATAATACATTAAAATATTTTATATATCGTTGTTATTTAAATTGTTGACCATCGGCTCGCGCAGTGGTCATATAGCTCGGGTACGTCGTATACTTTGTGCTCAGGGGTCCCTGGTTCGAATCCCGCCCAAGTCATGGATGTTTAACTAAGTACTAAGTATATAATATATATTTATTTAATCTATAAAAAAATTAAATTACTGAGTATTATATGGATATCTTTAGTTTATTAAAATTTTAAATACATAATATTTCCTAGTTCATAAGTATATGTATTTCCGTAGCCTAGTATCCGTAACGCAAGTCGTCACGGTACTTAGCACGGGTCTAGGCTACATGATGTGTAACGTCCACGGATATTATTATTTATTGCGTCTATTTATTTAGTTATTTCAAATAACAATTCTTATACGTACAGCTATAGCCAACACATACACACACACACACACACATAAAAAAATATGATATATATAAATTATGTCCTAAAAAAAATCATACAAACATTTTTAAAGGTTATCGCCTTAGTTTTCAAAATATTTCCAATAGAAATTATGATTTTTTATACTAATAATAAATGTAATAATTCTATATTTATTACTATATACCAATCACCGGAATATGCAGATATCTGTGGGCGGCATGAGACCTAATATTTAACGAGTAACATGTTGTTCTGTGCTAGTCATTAGTCATTAGTTGTAGAGCCGATAATTAATTTCTAATTAGTTAACAGTTTCATTAGAGTTCTTGTCTGTGGACGTCGGTATTCGGTAAGTATTCGAGACCGGCGTGAAGTGACAGCTGTGCTGTCGCGTTTCGTGCGGTGTGTAAGTAGCCGGTGGCCCATGGAGGTGGGAGGAGAAAGGGGGGCAGCGCATATGTATATTCTCTATGCAGATGTCTATGGGCGTCGGTAGTCATGAAAATGGCTACAACTGCTCGTTTGCCTCCCTATACCATAAAAAAAAGTACTTACTGTCAGGTGACTCAATTTGCACTGCATACGATGTGCCAGTAGTAACAGATGTTTGTGGGCGTCCCATGTTACTAACTAAAAGACGTGCAGATGGAGGGTATCTCACTTATCTACATAATCGTATATAAATAAAACTCAAAGGTGACTAGCATAGTGATCTATCAACGCACAGTCCAAACCACTAAACGGATCTGGCTGAAATTTGGCATGCAGGTAAATGTTAGGACGTAGGCAACCGCTGAGAAAGGATTTTTATAAATTCAACCCCTAAACGGGTGAAATAGGGAATTGAAGTTTATATGAATTTCTTATGAATTAAACGCGGGAGAAACCGCTGGGCACAGCTATTAAGGCCTATTATGTTTGAAACAAGTGAAAGGAAGTCCAACTGCGTCTTAAAAATCCGGAATGCGGTATTGTAGGGCACGAAATGATTTGTGAGGGAAAAAAACATTTGCATTTGATAGCTTCATCGTTGAGTTTCATAGGCGGAGTTTGTTCTCGACTCTACATGGTCTGTAAGTAACCTTTCATTCCCTATTTTCTGACAGAGACATTTTTCTGCGTAGTCTCGGGGAAGAGGGATAAGCAAATATCCAACCGAGTCGGATTTGAACACGAATGAACTCTGTCAGAGTTATGTAACATTTTATATTACACTAGCTGCGCTTCGCGGTTTCATCCCCGTAAGACCCCGTCCAGATTGAGCGAATTACGCGCGTATTAGGCCTGACTACAAACAATTTAACGAGGTGGTCGGGGTTCAAGGCCCTCACGAGTCGTGTTTCTTTTTTTATGTCTTTCTTTTTTTACATTATTATGTTGCACATTAAATATAATAAAAAAATACTGAACTATTTACTATTACTATTTACTATTTACTAACTACGTGTGTGAAATTTTGAGGGACTTGAAACCCGACCACCTCGTTAAATTGTTTGTAATCAGGCCTAATACGCGCGTGATTCGCTCAATCTGGACGGTGTCTAAGGGCGCTTGTCCACCGCCGCCGTCACCGGACCGTCACCGAGAACGAGATTATTTCGGGCCGAATTCAATATGACGTAACGGCGATCATTTGTCCACCGCGAGACCGCGACCGATTTCGCTGGTTTAGTTTATTCCAGCTGTCATGCGTGGTAGTCACGTTTACGAAGAAATAAAGTGATGGCTAGATTAATGGTTAAAAATCGCGCCATGCATTTCTACGCAAAACTTTATCTTTGGACACTTCCTTGGTTTTATCCCACAAACATTCTTTACTTTCTATAATTTCTAATAATGAATAAATATCGTATTTAAAATTTTTCGCCATTTTTATTACAATGTTATACTAATTAATGATAATTGATTACAAACAAAATAATAACTGAGCTCGTGTACGGTGCGACGGCGACGGCGACGGCAGTGTGTGGACAAGTTCATATATGTTTTGTTTTGCCGGCACATCGGCCCGTCAAAATCTCGGGCGACGATCTAGCGGTCACGCCGATCTACTCGCAATTTCGGCGGGCCGGGATGACGGCGCTCGGCTGACGGTATGCGGTGGACACGCGGCTAAGTAATGTAATGTAAATGTATGTACCGCTACTTCGGCGCCGTCATCTCGTTCTCGGTGACGTGACGGTGACGGCGGCGGTGGACAAGCGCCCTAAGTCTCGGTCCCGTGGAAATATCAAGGTGCAAAGTAAAGGGGCGAATAATATATAGTACATAGTATATGTATATTGTAGATATACATTGCGACTGTGTGGACCAAGAGAGAGTTTCTTTGATACCTGCATGGTATCAAAGAAACTCTCTCTCTTGGTTTTCTTTGATACCTGCATTGAAAATTATATTACATCATTGACAATTATATTATTTAACATCTTATAGAAAATTATAATGACCTATTAACATAGAAAATTATGTAATAAAAATAAGAACAATAACTTAATAACCATTACTATATTTATACTTATTTTATTAATGAAAGTTTTTAAACAAAGCTAATTTCTATTTATGGAATACGTTTTACTTATGAGCTTCGGGTAGATACGAAAAAAAATTATGGTAGGTGAGGGGGCAAACGAGGAGTCGGAGCCATTTCACGACTACGGGCGCCCATAAGCATCCGCATAGTGGCTATACAGGTGCGCTGCTCTCCTTTCTCCTCCCACAACCATGGGCCACCGGCTACTTACACACCACACGAAACGCGACAGCATAGCATGTAAAATATAAACTATAACATATCAAATATAATAAAAATAAAGTTTATTATTTTACATAACTTTTCCTATTTTTTTTATGAAACGTACCTTTATGAAAGAACCCACAACTAGTTGAGGGTCCAGTCTAATCGTCAAATACAAGGTGCTGTAATAAGGTTTGCGCCACCTTTGGTGCGATGGTAATCGAGGAAAAACCATCTCATTTATATGGAAGGAAATGAGATGGTCTGACCTATCGTTTTTGTAATTGAGCTAAGAGGCCACTTGGTTACGAATTTCGTAACTGCTCTAAGTATTATTCTGAAGACCGGGTGTATAAGTATCACTCATAATTACATTTTTTTATAATACTGGGG
>LUGF01033519.1:9904-33159 GCA_001625245.1 Calycopis cecrops | reverse complement strand
CCCCCCCCCCCCCTCTGTCTACCTTTAGAAAGTAAAAAAGACAGTGACAAATCTAAAAAATATATATGCTGTAGATCTCAATGGAAATTCCTCTTACGCAACGGAATTGTGCCGACTCGATCGGGAGTACATTTCGCTCACTTGATACCGGCGCAAAATCACAGCGTCGCTGTCGCGTTTCGTGTGGTTTATGAGTAACCGGTGGCACATTTTTGACAGGAAGGCAACGCATTTGCGTAACAATCATGCGAATGTCCATGGGCGTCGGTAGCTCATTTGCCCCCTTATGCTATTTAAAAAAATGGTTTTAAAGAAATAATACCTACATTTTCAAAAAACTTAAATACAACTTTGTCGTTCATACAAAGGCTATGAAAAACCAAGGTATTTTATTTTCTGATAAAAATTATATGGTAATGATGATACGGAACCCTTCATGTGCAAGTACGACTCACACTTGGTTGGTTTTTCACTTTTTTATTACTAGATTTGTCACATGGTGTCATCCGCATAAAAGCTATATGCATAAATTATTTCATAACACCTAAAGATATTTTAAATAAAATATTGTTTATTTCGTAACACATGTTTAAAATTCATTAGGTGTGTATTTACTTAACCCTTAAAGGCTACAATGAATCTTGGTACTATTATGACTACAACGGGTGTAAAAACACCCGGGTTTTTTAACTATGTATAAAAGAACTTAGTTACAGTTAATTAGCCTCAATATTGTTTTAAATTGTATTTCGGACCTTTAATGCTGCAACATATGCAAAAACTTACATCTTATTTTAAAAAATCTGCTTGTAACATGTTATAATAGCTGAGTCCTCATATTACATAAAATTTAATTATTGGTACGTAAAACCCTTTCAAGTAAAACCAATGTGTTATAATTAATGTAATCAGTCCTTTTATTTATTTCAATTAAAGTTTGAACAATCGTTGGAAAAACATTTTAAGCTATAAATTTAAAAAAAATATATCTTTTTTTAAAACACAACTTGAATAAAAACAATCAACTCTAAAAAAATATTCTAAACTTTACAAAATTAAATCAAAACCTTATTACCTAAATAACATACATACCTACATAATAATAAAAAATAGAAATAGGTACATTTGGTAAAAACTAATATCATTCAACACAATTGTCACATAGAATGGCTCGATGTTCCATTATACTTCCATCAAAAAATAGTTCGAATGCGTCTTTTTCATTTGTCACTTCTTTAGCCAACCCAACTGGTCCCGGAAGGTAGGGCACAATATTTCGTACAGGAACACGATGCGGTGGAGGTGGTCGTGTTGTCCACTTGTAAGGAGTATGACCTCTTTTGACTTTGCCTTTTAGAATTATTCTAGATGGCAGTAGTACAAGTCCAGCGCGCAGGAAAGAAGTATTACCTAATTTGACCTGTCCTTCATCAAGAGGAACAGTAGGCGGAGACAGCAACCGTTGTTCCTCGACTTCCATCGGTTCAGGCTCAGACAGGTTATCATGATAGTCTTGCTCATCAGTTATACTTTGAACATCATTTTCCTGAACGTCTTCTTCAACCTCGTCCTCACAGTCAGACTGTTCCATGTCCTCTCTGTTCCATGTCTCAATCTGGCAGTTTTTCAAATTACTCATGATCTAAACATAAGTAAATAATAAAAAAATAATGAGTATTTACATTTGCCAAGCACTAATAAACAGAAAAACGTAAACAAAAGTTTTACTTACGATAATTTTCAGTAGCCCACTATGACTACAACGGGTGTAAAAACACCGGTCAAATCGTGTATCTCGTAACGTGCGCAAGGGCACTACCGCTCTCGTCGCGTGTTCGGGGGCTACTGACATTTTAGAGAACTACACGGAGCCACGACGCGGTAAGCTCGCGCATCACAGAGTTATCGCCGAAACAATAAGTGACCCGGGTGTAAAAACACCGTTGTAGCCTTTAAGGGTTAACAAATAAAAAATGATTATTTCGCAATATTCACAAATTACCAAAATTATCTTAATGACGTTTAACCACGGCAATGTGCATAGGTTGGAGTCATAAATCAATCAGAGAAAAGTGTTACCGGCCCAAATATTACGGCTATTTATTTACCCCAAATGTTACAGACATTTTGTAACTCTTTGATTAGGGACTCAAAATGGCTTATTATCTTTAGATAAACGCTCATAAGCGAGTCATTTAAATTATGTAATGTATTGAAAGGTTTACATATAATAAAACTATAAAAGACGTCATTCTGTCTGTGTCTTGTGCGGTTTGCACACGCAAAAACTACTGGACGGATTTTGATGAAAGTTTTTTTGTTATATAGGTAGGTATTAGTGGTCGGTAACATTTATCAATAATTATAGTAAAAATTTTAAAATTACACTATTGTAGGGCAATATAACGGATTGAAAATTTGGCCACATAACATTACAAGTTACCTTGACAACATATATTGTAATAATGACAAGACAACGGCTGTCGGGTCAACTAGTCATTACATAGTATAAAACAAAGTCTCTTTCCGCCATCTGTGTATCTTTACGCTAAGATCTCTAAAATTACGCAACAGATTCTGATTCAAGAGGATTGAGAGAGTGATTCAAGAGGAACGTTTTTATGTATAATAACTAGAGGTGCGCCGAATATTCGGTTGGTATTCGGTATTCGGTGTATTCGGCATCTTTTTCACTGTTCGGTATTCGGCCGAATATTCGGTTTAGGCGCCGAATATATTCGGTTTAGGGTATTTGATTTTTTTGCCCACACGGTGTAGAGTTTAAACATAAAACATCCTCGTTAATTATAGGCCAAACAAATTCCTAAATGAATGTGTTGAATACACTTAAATCAATATTTATTTCTAACCTTAATGCAATATTTTAAATTTTAAAAGAACAATTTATTGGGAAACATGACAATAGGTCATGTTCACTTTAATAGAGTTATGTAGAAACAGAGAGACACTCTAAAAATATAAAAAATGAGATAAAAATAAAAGATTATCGAAAATAAACATACATATTCTAATTAATTCATGGTAAATTATGGTGCAAAAACATCAAGCTTTCGGCCCCCTCCGGTAAGTCTGTTGCGTTTTTCACTCAGAAACACTGGCAAATTTACTTCAATGTGCATGTTTTATTTTATGTTAGTTTTATGCTTTGCCCACGGGCCACGAGCTCGCTCGCCATCTAGCCAGCAGCTACACGTAGCGAACATGTTAGAACCTTTTTACTCCGCAAAACTATGTAATGGTAAACCGAATAGTTCGGCCTTGCGTGAAGGAGGAGGAATAGTATTCGGTATTCGGTTATTAGGTGAAACCACTATTCGGCGCATCTTTAATAATAACTCATTTTTTGAATTCCGAAACTCACGCGGGCGAAGCTGCGGGAGGAAGCCAGTAAATAATATAGTTAGGAGTTTAATATTATTATATACGCAGATTATATACATATTTTATTTCATATAAAACAAATATATAATAAAAACGACGTTATTACATATTATTTGTTGTATGGTGGCCTTTTATAATAGTCTACCCGTCATTTTGCATATTTCCATGATAAAACCTAAGCGGGATTAGAAGCCGCCACCGTTATCATAACACGTAGCGAGCTAATAAAAGATATCCATTAGGAGATAAAAACATATTCGATAGTCGCGAAATTTGAGTAATTGCCGGGAACTACAGCCGATACTCCAATGACGGGTGATAAGTTATCTTTACATTTTTATAACCTATTAACGAGATAAGTATTATGGCTACTATTTCTTCTATTCGTTTAGATGGCCGTCATGTTAGTGCAGTGTGACTTTTTTATCTCTGGACTAAAATTGGCACTAAATAATGACCTTTCATCCTATATATTATCGTGGAAAAGTGAAATTCTATTCCCTCGTTTTGCCCGATAGGGCGGAAGAACACAATCGGAAAGAATTGAATTTAAACACCGCCAACTTAGGATTGTTAATAGAATTAGAAAATTCCCGAAACTACTTATTATCTGACCCAGGATTCGAAATCAGGACCTATCTATCTGTGGTCAGAATGCTACACTAGACAAAGAGAGGGGCGATAAACACTTAGCACCACTAATAATTTGAGGCATCAACTTACGTATGTTAGTGTCACGCAATCTATGTGTATCTGTATGAAAAAGTTTTTATTCAAAATAGAATTACAGAAATTACTTTTTGAACGTCAACAATTACATCTACCGCCGGTTCAACCCTAGGTATTATAACGTAGGTAACCTCTAGGTAGGTACATAATTATATTAAAATCGTAGGAATGTCACAACTGTACATTGAATATATTTTTTAAAGAATACTAGGGGCGTGATCTACAATCGTTATCGAAGCCTGTAGTTTTAAAAAAAATTCTCTGTTTGTCTGTATGTATATCCGGGCGGAATTTAAATCTGTACTATTGAAGTTGGATGGATTTACTTCAAATTTTGCATGAACAACAGGTCGGGTCAACATCTGGGTTACGTATTATCACGTCACACGATTACCTACGGGGGAGGAGCTGTGAACCTTTCATTAGGATGAATTAGGAACATCCATTTTTGAAGCCCGAAATCTACGCAGGTGAAGCTGCGGCCGAAGCCAGTCTTAACATTAAATTGAATGCTGCATATGCATTTATATTATATCTTAATATATTAGAATGTAATTGACATTATGTGCTATCTTTAAGGTTATCTCGCATATACTCTGTTGTTGTATCTTGTATTGTGACCGAACAAATGTTTTTTATTTCTCTTTCTTTCTTTCTGAATATTATTCATTAATATATATCCATAAATATAAATTTTCATTAAAATAAATACAAGAACATAAAATATAATATAGTTAATGAAAAAATAATTATTCAATAAAATGATAACTTAAAAGTAAATAAAAATACAATTTTATAAATTATAATAAAATATTCTGTCATAAAATTTGAATGAAAATAATTAATAATTTGATCGTGTTTATTATGTGAACCGTGAGGATGTTTCCGTAGAGATGTACGGGATGACATAACATGGCAATATGGTGATCACCATAAATAACATGACATTAAAATAATAATAAAACATTTATCGAGGAATCCAAAATGTGTTGATTGTGTACGTTTCTCGTTGAAAACGTCTACGAACGAACTTCCTCCCTCTTAGTTCAGAGGATAAAGATTTTCCGACGAAATTCAGGAGATAATTTACTATCGAAGAATTGCTCTCGTCGAACGAAACGCGTGATCATAGCCAGCATTCGCGCCGATATTATGTGCGCTAAACTCAGCAGAAGCCGCTGTGAAGTGACTAACTTATTGTTTCGTGGTTTGTGAGCAGCCGGTGTCTTATAGAAAGAAAAGGGGCTATGTATGTCGTAGAAATTGTGCGAATGTCTATGGGCGTCGGTATTGGCATTAGGGATGGTCGTTTGCTTCTCTAAACTATAAAAAAACTTCCCCACGTCGCATTGAATTCGCTAAGTTCAAAAATAGCCAAAAAAATAAAAGCAATGCCGTATCTGAAAGTGCATACATTTTTAATCTTACTATTGTTTTCTACGGATATAAGTATATTAATAAGTATACCTAAGTGTAAATTAATTAATTAAATATTAAAAACTCACCGTCTTATCCAAAAGCCAGCTGGCGGGGAATATCAGCGGCACGTAGCACACCATGTACACCATGGACGTCCACGACACCACGTTGCCGGTCACACCATAGTATCTCACCACCACATCCGATATGATGGTGTACTGGGTCCACTGCATCGAGTTCGAGGCGGAGTACAACACAAACAGCAACAAAATTAACCATCTTTTTTTGTACACTGTATATTTACGGATATTCACAGTCATTTCACCGTTCGTCTCCTTCTTGTAAAACTCTCTAGAGTCTATCTCCATCCCGTTATTCGTATAAGACATGATAGTTTCTTTGGTCCCGAGATCAGTCTTTTAACACAACTTTCACTATAATGTTTTGTATCGTCAATTGAAATTCAAATGGTCGTTTAAACGCGAATGTTACTCATTAAAATACAACTTTATCGCTTAGTTTGAAGGCTATTGTCGTTCGACGGATATTATCGTTTAACTAACATCAGCACGTCTCACGCCTCGGCTGAGAAGCAACTGAAACATCGGGTTTGTAAAGCGTTTTATCAAACCGCGATAGAAATCTGATAATACAGTTTTATTGCGGGTCATTTGAAACGATTTGTTGCGTGCGATAAGAAGGAAATATGAGAGTAAAATCGTGTGAAATGGTAACCGACCGAGCGTAACACCAGCGTAATGATTTACCGCGCTTACGTCGCTTGCATCTCAGACCTTTTACTTCAGAACCATGTTCTTATGGAGTAAACATTAGTCGCGAGTAGAAGCCGACACAGAAACGGCAAGAAAAACATTTAAAGTAGTTTAACTATAATATATAATAGTTAGAAAGATAAATGTAATATAATAAAGCCCTGCTAACCTCGCTAGTAGTGTAGGCCGTGTGATATCAGCTGCTGTGCCTATTGCCGGAGAGAATTATCTGATAATAAATATTACAAATACTGATAAAGCCGAACAACATCTGTGATGCTAAAAATACCGGAGCGAAGAGCTAAAAATAATTAAGTACATTATTTTCATGGATTTTTTTCCATTTTATGAGACGTTTCGTAGGAACTTAACTAGTCAAATAATCACAAATTCCGCCCGACGTGTCTGAAACACGAGTTTAGAAGTAATAATTAAGCGACAGTTAAGACCTAGCGGCCTCTATGGTCGGCGAAAATATAAGTAGCAACAGAAATGCGACGTATGTGCGCGAATATACGACAAATACATTGTGGCGATTTAAAAATGTGATTTGTCACAAGTCACAATTGTCGCAGAATATAATTACAGCATTTGAAGTTGTATGATCGCGCGGGCTGCGATTTAATATCACTACCTCACTCGCTCAGCTTAAAGTCTATACTGTTGTTGTATAATCGAAGATGGTCATTCAGCTTTCCAAGCGTGAACAGCACGGCAATAGGGCTGCCCCTACTGACTAAACCCCCCGATGCCCCGGATCTACAGGAACCTTCCAGCGACAGGCGGGCCTTTGCGAAAAGACCAGACTTCTCCTCCCTAAGGACTGTCCGGCCGCCTCTAAACAGTTCCTACTACGTCGTCTCTCATCTTCCGAAGAAACAAGCTACTCATACGAAATCTATGTTGAGAAGGAACAATTCATTGCATTTGCGCGCTGTATTTTATTTAGCGACTTTTTCTAGGAAGGTTTTACAATAGTGTCGCAAAAAAAAGATGCGCGCTAGACCTAGAGTAAGTAGACCTACGTATCAGCTGCTTGACACTTTGATAAGCATCCTGTGAAACCGGTCCTCAATAGTATGTCAATGTTGTTCATTTAAAACTACTACTAGCTGCGTCCTGCGGCTTCACCCGTGTGACCTGTATACAGGTATATGTGTCGCGGCGCGCGGAGTGGTGGTATATAGCCTAGTTTCCTGAGTTTACGTCCATCCAAAGAACAAATTCTACATAATTTTACTATAGATTTAAGCACTGGCGAATTATAAATGTCATACTTAATTTATTTTTTTTACAATACTGACATTTTCCGCAGGGCAAAATTCGCAAAATTGTGAATGTCATAGTTAATTTAGATTTTTTAAAATACTGTCATTTTCCGCAGTACAATATTCGCAAAACTATGAATGTCATAGTTAGTTAATATTTTTTGCAATACTGACACTTCCCGTAGGGTATCATTTGCAAAATTCTTTCAATTTTATCTAGTCCGAGTAACGCAGAGAATTAATTTGGAACGGACCCCTCGATACCCAAGACCTAATCCCTTCGTACCAGTTTTTTTGGAGTATTATTTCAATCATTGTTATTTTAAAACAGAGTTTTATTAATTCAAATATGTCAATCCCATTATACCCTATAAATAAGCCTTAAAAGAAATCAAACAAAATTAAAAATGTGTGTTTTGGAATCAATTGAGTAGGATATGAAAAAATAATGAATAAAATCTCGTTAACGCTTACGCACTTTCCACTTCAGAACCATTTTCTTTAAACTCCAGTCATATGTCGGAACACACTGTTACCACAGATTAATAAACCTAACTGTTACTTACTTTTTATATGGACTACATTATATATCTTGTATACTCGTACTAGCTGCGCTCCGCGGCTTCACCCGCCTAAGTTTCGTTCCCGTGAAAATATCGAGATGAAAAATAGATGTTGGCCGATTCTTAGACCTACCCGATATAAGAATTGGTCGAGTCGTTTCAGAGGAGTATGGCAACTAATATTGTGACACAAGAATTTTATACATACATATAATATATAGAGAAGATATTACATAAATATCTTTGTATATTTAAATTATTTTCAAAGTCATTGGTAACATTGAAACTTGCCCCTGCAAGGCCACAGTGTACCTAGTTAATTATTGATACAAAACATATATTTTATTCGTTACATTTAATCTGCATTTATAAAATTCCACTACTAAATAAACATGTGATTCAAGATCAAATTCGTGTTATCTTTTTCTTACCATTCTGTTCAGGTGCAGGTATTATTTAGACTATTTAAATTTATATATTTACATTTGTTCGAGTAGTATTGAATCAAACCAAGTTTAAAACTAAGTACTAAACTATTACATCTTCTAAGCTGTGTATTACCATAAATAAAATGTTAAGTTATACTCTAGCAAGACTTGCGCTTGTATAGAGAGTAACTAAAGAGGTTAAAAAAAAAACTAAGAGGAAAACCGACTATTTAATTACTTTGAATATAAAACAGTCGCAAGTGACTAATTACCTACAGCATTTACCGATAGCTAATCACGTTAGGATTTCTCTTTGATTATATACGTATATAATCAAAGGGATTTCTATTGTAACGATGACGTCATTATTATCATAATATAGGGACCCATTTGCAAGACTGTAACGCTAACTGGTGGCTGAAATATGAACTTTTATGCATATTTTCGTTTAACGTTTATTTGTAAAAACTAAAATATAAATGTAATACGAAATTATAATTTTAATATTAAAATCAAAATCTGACCTTGTCATTATTTTGCAAGTATCCACCACATTCAGCTACAGTGCTGCTTTTATGTTTTTTATATGGTATAGGGAGGCAAACGAGCAGTCGGAGCCATTTTCATGACTACCGACGCCCAGGACATCCGCATAGAGGCTATACAGATGCGCTGCTGTTTATTGCACGATCCCAATTGAGAGTTCAGACTGAATTGATCTGGCTGTAACTGTATACAACATAATTTAAAGTTTAAACCTTCCCGACTCTTAGTCACACCAGTTTATCACACCAGTTAAAACCTAAATTTAATTAATTTTTGTTGTGTACACCCGATACTGTTTTAAAAGTTGTTGTTGTGTCATTTTTGATTAAAAAAATTTATGTACCTATACTTGAATTCCGGATAAACACCCAAGGAGGAAAAGTCTGGTCTTTTCACCGAGGCCAGCCTGTCGCTGGATTAAGTATGGCCTCAAACATAGCGGCTGAAGGAGAGAGAGCAGAGGTTTAGTCGGTATTGCACTAAGTGTCGACTCCGACACCCATTCGGGCTCTCAGGTACGTCAACAAAAAAAGTGTCTTCCGGCAACAAACGGTGTAAGTTTGCGTTGCAGAGCACGCGCGACCGTGGAGGCTCCACTCAATATCGGCATGGTGTTTCAGACTTTGTACAAAACGCGAGGAAAGTGCACTGTCACTTATCAGCGAGTATCGATAAGAGAACGCGCATATGAAGTGACGGATCCAAATTATCTAAATTGTTCTACATTGTCAGACGAGTGAGTGAAACAGAGAAGGTATCTTACCTCCTTTGTTCAGAATTATACCTCTCTTCTTTAAAAAAATCTAATAAACTAAAGGTTAAACAATTTTAACGGATTTTATCGCGGTTTATTTAATTACTTTACAAGCCCGACGTTTCAGAAACTTTACAGCAAGCTGTCACGGGGACTCCCGACGGACGGACGGTTCAGTAAAGTTGTTTTATTGTAGTGGGTAATATTCGCATAAGCCGAAGACATAATTAAAGTAAAGAATGACAATTTTATAACCAACTAGCTTCCGCTCTCAGCTTCGGCCGCGTGGATTTCGGACTTCAAAAATGGAGTTATTATACATATTAACCTTCCTCTTGAATCACTTAATCTATTAAAAAAATCCCATTAAAATCGGTAGCGTAATTTTAAACATTTAAGCAAACAGACACACAGACGGCGGTAAGCAACTTTGTTTTATACTATGTAGTGGTAATGGTAAAAAATATATAATTATACTCTTCGAGAGAGTGCCAATAGTTAATAAATTGTGTACGGAGTTAAACAACACAGCACAACAAAGAGTTTAAAAAACGTTTAAAATCTTATTGAAAAACTAGTGTCCATGTTATCCAAACTTCCAGATTTCAAAAATATTTAATATTTTAAATTAAAAAATAAGTAAAATATAGCCTATGTAAATTTGTGATAATGTAGCATTTAAATGGTGAAACAATTTTTGAAATCGGTCCAGTACTTTCTCAGCCTATTCATAATAAACACACAAATATTTCCTCTTTATTAGTATAGAATTATTTTGCATAGTAGAACTTTTTATACATCCTGTTTATCCGACTTGCCATGCAGATATTAGACAACGGTAAAATATTTAATATTTTGAATATTTATTTCACATACTTAGTAGATTTATTTTTATTAAATATCCACGAACTGGAATTCGAACCCGCCACCGTTGTTGAACACTTGTATTACGCCCGCCACGTTATCAACCGAGCCTATCGGTCGTCATTATATTATACCTCTTATCACTGAAACAACAATATCGTATATCCTGTTACTATGTGTATTGTATGTATTTGTGTATTGTAAATTATAAGTATATCATACAGTATTATTATAAGTACTAATACTATTATTGGGCTTATTAGTAATGCGATAACAAATGTAAGTACATACGTAGGTATGTTTGTATTTCCTTGGTGGAGATGTTACGCGGGTGAAACCGTAGGGAATCGCTAGTGGAGCGCGTGTCTGCTGGCGTAATTCAAGATCACCGCGACAGATACGGACAAGTGTCAGTCAAACGTCATTGTACTTGAGTTTAGTGGCTGTGTTATCAGGGCATAGCTCCGCCGTGAGCTCTTGTGCGGTCTGTAAATGACGAGCGGCTGTGTCACCTGATGGTATGTGACCATTGGAAACAGCAGTGCAACGTGGCCAGCCACTCTCCAATCAGGCAATACAATGATAATGCCGCTGCAACTTTGCCTCCGTAGGTAATAGTTTGTGAATGCTGTTCACACACGATAGAAGATCAACTACAGAGTGTGCCGCGACAAAATAACACAAATGAATCTGTATCTTCTAAAATCTTATTAAAAATTAAAATCGGGACCATTATCGAATTAAGTACCCTCAGCACCTAAGTTGGACTAAATTACACACGTAAGCAAAATGTCATCAAAATCGGTTCAGTAGGTATCACGGACAAACAACATGCACGTCATTTATATACATAATATATTCCTTTCATCGATTTACACAACAATTTTATCGTAGTCATTAATTATTCTCTTTCCTTGGTTACATGTTCCGTTATTCTAGCTTTAGAAATTATTTGCAATACAATAGCTATTGTTATTACAGTTTGTTACTGTCTATCTTTAGATCGTATTTCACTGGAGACAAAAAGTAAATTAGATACAGTCCATACATTTACTAAGTCACCTTAAGCGAATTGTTTTCTTAACTTATTTTTGTGGTAAAAAGTAACTAAAAGGTTAAAAGTATTTGATGCTGTTTGATGTATTCACAAATTCACGTACCGTTTCATTACAGTTTTTACATTCGAGTTGGCAAAGAGAGCGGCTGAATACCTTGTATTCAGTCAGTATTTGCCGCTTCCATCTTCATTCAGTAGTCAAAGGCCGTGCATAAAGCGAGAACTTGAACATGTAACATAAAGATATTTTTTATCAATATTTTTATTCCGCGCGTAGCTATGTTTTAGCATACTTACCTATATCTAGCATTTATGTTCAGAGTTCTCTGAAAAACGTTTTGGTTTTTAGATAGCTCTGAACATAGACGCTAGATATAGAACAACTCTATCTCCTACCTTTCTTAGCTCATAAGGAATATATAAACGTATTGTTTCTTCATACACGCGAATTGCAGACCAGCTATCAACCGCGCTGCTACGCATTTTTTTTTTGGTTGTTCAAAAACTTTTTACCACGATTTCATAATTTGCTAAATATTCTAACGCCTACCATTTCAAGCACACAATTGTATATCTATGAAACATACATTTAACCAGCTAGAATATGAAGCCTACAAAATAAACGACTACATTCACAGTTAACTGATAAAGATAACGATGAGGTTAATTATAAACTCCAAACCTCAGGCAAATCGCAGTAACAACCAGCCATTTCAACCCAGCCAATTTACGCTTCAATGGAACATTCTCAAAGCCTCCCTAATGACGACATTACGTCTATCTTCTCGATTCACTTCACAATCCTCGTTTCAATGGCAATAAATATTATCAGTGCTTTATACAACGGGGAATATTACGAGCCATTTAATTCGCGTCCGCAATAAGTCGCTCTCAACTGCACGAAAACTGAAGCGCAAGTGGAAACGAACTGAATAGTGATAGCTACAAACCATAAAAATGAAATACAGCCTGAGTATGTACCTCGCGTCACACCGGTGATAGGCTGTAGCGTTTCATTTGCTCCACGGCAATCAACTAATCCGTAGGATCAAGAGTTTGCTCTGCTGGGTGCTGCACCGGAGAGCCAGCCCCCGCTTGTGGCCATCGGTAGGTACAGGTAGGTTAAAGCCCGTATAAAAAATAACCAGGCACTAATTTGCTCGCCGTAGTTCGACTGCATAGCAAGTGGAACATGTGCACAACAATTGTGTAGATGTCTGTGGACGCTGGTGGTCACAAGACTATTCATTTGTCCTGTTACACCATAAAAAAGGTGTGAGCGATGAGATCCCGGTAGTGCCTGTCTCATTATACTGTAACTCAGCAGTTGCACTACCTGTAAAAAGCGGTTCACTTTACTGGTCGCCGCACACTTCATCAACTCGGAAAGGGACCGTAAACGCCTCGCCTAGAAAAGCAAAGACGATACTATTACGTGACGTTCCCCATTAGTGTGCGTTGCAGTATGAAGTTTCATACAAAGAATACTCAACGGCTCGAGGTGATACGGTTACGATCCCTTTCCGAGTTTTTAAGTGTGCGGCGACCATACATGTGACTAGTTACTACATCGGTATTTAACGACTAAAAAAGTGACCCGCGCCTACTTCGTTGGGAGTTCAATGCCGATTAAATAAATATCCTTGGAAATATTCGGGGGCGAAATTATAGCTTAGTAATAAAAAGTTAATACTACTTCCTAATAGCTTTCTGTTATTAAAAGAATTTCCATGATCAGTATTTCCGTAAAATTTTGTAAGAGGTACTGCATGCTTGCATGCAGTCGAATTGGGCCGGCACGACCGGGGAGGTACCTCTCGCTTACACGAGACCGGCGTAAAGATACAGCTGTGCTGTCGCGTTTCGTGCGGTGTGTAAGTAGCCGGTGGCCCATGAAGGTGGGAGGAGAAACAAGGGCAGCGCATCTGTAAAGCTTCTATACGGATGTTTGTAGGCTTCGGTAGTCATGAAAATGGCTCCGACTGCTCGTTTGCCCCCTATACCATAAAAAAAAAAAAAAAAAAAAATATTAATAGGTGTCTTCGGCCATTTTGTCTTACACTAGCACTGAATGACGCCTGATAAATTAGCTAGTATATTCTCTTTGGACTTAGCAATATCAGTTGTGATTAATTAACTATTGATCCGGCAGCCAATGTCTAGGTCCGGCCGCGGTCCACGTGGCGTCGTCAATAATTCATCGCGACAGTGACGTAGTACGTGACGCATGTCGGGTGAGCTGGTCGTATGATTAGGGTACGGTACTGCTGACAGCAAACCCGTGTAGGAAACGAGTTTGTAGACTGTCGGGCAACTGGTGGCTGTAGTAGGAATTTTTAGCTAGCATATTTGATCGAATTTGTTTTTTAGTAAACACAAAATTCCCATTGAAATTTTCGTATAATACGAAAACATTTTCGTACAATTCGAAATAATTGTCGTATAATTCGAAAACATTTTCGTACAATTCGAAAACATTTTCGTGTAATTCGAAAACATTTTCGTATAATACGAAAATATATTACAATATAAATATTAAAAGCAGATATGACATTGGCATTCTTTGTAGGTATTTAATGTCTAAAATTAGGGTCAAAATTAGCATTAGGACACGCCACATTCGGCTAAAGTGCTGCCTCTATGTTTATTGCATAATCCTATAGGATAGTCTTGTCTGACCGTCAGTATGACCTGTGTGTACATCAGTCAACAAAACTTGACACTACGGTGAACACAAAGACGATATTTTTTATAGTATATGTGGCAAATGAGCAGTCGGAGTCATTTTCATGACTACTGGCGCCCGTAGACCTCTACACAGAGGGTACACAGATGCGTTGCCCACCATCCTCCTTCTTCATACATGGACCACCGACCCATTTCCGGCTTTCGTCGGCTACATGCATGCATGCAGTGTCACTTCCTCTTACTACTTACTACACTTAATTGAAGTGAAACAAGACGTGTCATACGCATTTGCACAATGCACAAAATAAAAAAAATAAACTTGGTTAATAGTTTTTCCACAGAAAAAAATATTACAAACTTATATTTGAATTGAATTTGTATTCAAAATGAGTGAAAACGCCCGCAGTTGTTAGTTATCCACGTTTAAGATTTATAATGCCACCTTCTTTGATACGGAACCGTTTACGAGTCCGAATCGCTCGGGACTGAGTTTTTATTACAGGAGGGCAAACGAGCTGTTGGATCACCAAATGGTGGCACTCCATAGGCGATAGCCTCCGTTAGACGACTTAGAAAGTACTTGACTTGCTTTTATTATATTTTATACCGCAATTGTAATGATAGGCGAGTAGAGTAATGAAAGCAATAACAATAAAAGCAGTAGTACAAGTACAAAGTTGCCATCGGGCGACATGGTATCAGAGGCTCCTATTATTATTCCAAATAAACAAAAGTAAGTTAGTAAGTTTTTAATGTAAATCTATTTTTGTACCCATATTCCGGCAAATAAAACATTTTCTTTCTTTTCTTTCTTTCTTTCTTTCTTTCTTTCTTTCAAAAATTTTCAAAGAATTTTCGTTTCGACAACTATTGTTATATTAACCCATATATATATATTCTTATTTAATAAATATTGTACATATTTTTTTATTTTAATTACTACCGGTTTTGATAACCCATCGTCTGGTACAATATAGTCTGTTAGATTATCATTGAAAATGCTAAGATAGAATAGTGAAAAATATGGAAAACGCAGATCGACCGAGTCGAAATTTCGATTTTTTTCATCTATTTAATCCTTCCCTAAACCGGACCCTTCACAAAATTGCGCGGAGGAGACGCAACTGGTATATAAACAAAAAAGTATAAATATTAGAATGGAAAAAAAAAATTCAGAGATACAATCCTACACCCTCCCACTTGGAAGGGTGAAGGTGTTGCAAGTAGCAATAATGAGAGAGACAGCAAATAAACAATACCAACTTGTCACTTAACAAAACACTACACAAATAACAGATAACAAATCACAGAACGCAAAACAAACGCGCTAATCACAATTATTTAATCACCAAGATTAAAAAATCCAAGTGTTTCTTTTAAAACACACACACACGTCTATTTTAGTCTATTTACGAAAGGAAATATAAGTTTTGAGGTTATTGTAGCACGCGTCATAATACCCCGAGTGTTTTCCAAGGAGTGGGGTCTCCGCGCATGCGCCGACGACCCTTCGTTGAATACTCCGAGATGACTTGCCGGCGATGATGCCGTGTGAACTGATAACACGCTATCTAAAGTTAGGTCAAGGGTTCTAACGTATCATGTATGAAAAGCGTGTATGAAAAATGTAATAAGACCTAATACACTTAGGTATGAGTGCCGTAAGACCATTTCGTGCCAATTAGAATATTTCGTACGTGCAGAGGTCTTTGTAGATTAGAGATTATTTAATACTTAGAAATTACTTGGTGTTGGTGATACGTTAATATTTAGTTAGGTCAAGAGTTCTTTTTTCTATGAATATATATACATCCTATTAATATTATAAATGCGAAAGTTTGTATGTTTGTTTGTTTATTTGTTTGTTTGTTTGTTACTCCTTCACGCAAAAACTGCTGAACCGATTTTCATAAAATTCGGCGCACATATAGAGAGTAATTTGGGTTAGCACATAGGATAGTGTTTATCCCGAAAAATGTTCCTATGGGATGCCATGGGATAATTTTCCACGGATCCAAACACATTTCACAAGATCGAAATTTACGCGGGTGAAACCGAGGCGCAGCTAGTACATATATAAAACTCAAAGGTGACTGACATTGTGATCCATCAACGCACAGCACAAACCACTGGCCGGATCGGGCTGAAGTTTGGCATGCAATTAGATGTTATGACATAAGCATCCACTAAGAAAGGATATTTAGAAATTCAACCCCTAAGGGGGTGAAATCGGGTGTTGAAGTTTATATGGATTTCTTAGAAATTAAACGCGGGTGAAACCGCGGGGCACAGCTAGTTAATCTACAAATATAACGGGAATTCAAATTATCCGATCCGATACCTATATCGGAAGTTTTGTTTTGGAAAATGAGCGTGTGAGAGTGTGGGAACGTGTTGCCGCCGTCCTGTGCCACCGGAAACTCACACAACACGAAACTAGACATCAAAGAGCGGTCATATAATTCATAGTATAGTAAATATAGTCATATAATTAGCTACAGTAGGTACTTCCTCGGCCCGATTCGGCAAAAGTTGGGAAGAAGTGGTATAAAAGAGCCAGTGTAGGAAAAAGGGCAAAAACATATACTTTTAGTGAAATAAATCATGATTTTTTATCTTAAATTATAATTTATTTATTAAACTTGTGTGGCTCAGTATTGATGCAGCTGTAAGGCCAAATACACACATAAACTAAATCTACAATCCACATGCCTATATCGGTTTACAGTAAAATACCCAAAACCAACATAGATTTTGCAAAAAACTAGCTATTTAGTGCTAAAAACTTTGACTCGATGTACCGGTGTCCGTTGGCTTCGGCGAGCTGTCAAATATTTGTGGGTGACGTGAAATTTGTGTTGCGATATAAAAAATGGTTAAATCAATTCGATCTCAAATTTTCGAAATAATGCAAATGGCTCTTTTAAAACCCGGCTCTTTCATACCACTTCTCCCCTTCATGGCACGCCGCCTTTATGTTGGGTCAAGACAACGCCAAGGGCGGAGGGCAACGATAGTTAATAAAATGTTTTTGTACTCAGAGGCATTATACGAATAACTTTATTGTGATGCCGGCGAAGTGCCTATGCTTCCAAAAAGAGACTCTCTACTTTTGTTGACGACAACGATGTGTTGTAAGGAAGGTTGCTACGGAGAGAATATCTCATTGTAATTTCATGCTGTAGCAATAAAAATATTCTAAGGAGATGGAGCAAAAATATTTTTTTTTTTCTCGTTTAAAAAAGCCGGCGTAAAGATACAGCTGTGCTGTCGCGTTTCGTACGGTGTGTGAGTAGCATGTGGCCCATGGAGGGAGTTGGAGGAAGTAGTGCACGAAAATTGTTCCGACTACTCGTTTATTAAAAAAGGATAAAGAAGATGTAATTCTATGAATATTTTTATTTAAATTTCGGTATATTAATACAACTCCGGAGCACTGCCCTAAATTCAACGGGCCCGGAACGCAATCGCAAACCGGTTTTAAATCCCTTCATGTCCTTCAATGATGTACCATTGTACTGAATAACTACACTTAATTGAAATAGTTGTATTGTCTGTGCCACGTGCGTGCACGTGCAGCGGCATTCATGGTCCCGAGTTTAACGGCCAGATCGTGCCCAAGTGTGTAACTACAACACATCTTGACGCCAGGTCCCTAATTGAATAGCGACAGAGTACCGTGTGAGCGAGAGGTACCTCCTGTCGTGTCGCACCACTCCAGCTACAAAGCATCGATAGAATTGGTAAGCTACGATAGTCATCGATTGCCCTAACCACGAAGGGCTCTATTTAATTCTGGCAATACAGATAACTTATATACGTATAAATCAGTTAGTTAAATCAGTTAGTACCTGGTAAGAGGCAGTGCCATACTGCATGCCTGCATACAGCCGAATTACCTCTCGCTTACACGAGACCGGCGTAAAGTGACAGCTGTGCTGTCGCGTTCCGTGCGGTGTGTAGAGCCAGTGGTCCATGTGGAGTGGGGAGGGGGAAGGATGGCAAAGTATCTGTATTACCTCTATGCGGATGTCTATGAGCGTCGGTAGTCGTTAAATGGCTGAGACTCATTTGCCCTCCTATACCTACTATAAAAAAGAGTAAAAACTAATACCTCTTAACTGGCACTCGTATGGAACACGATGTATATTGTCGATGCATAGTGCGTGGCTATTTCCAGGCTTCAGCTTCCCCATATGGGCCCTCAGCCCAGGGCGCCGCATAAAAGACAGCCCTAAATCGAACCAAAACCTTTATATTCAGACTTTCTTTATATACTTTTCCTCCTACCTACGTTGAAACGTGGAGCTCTTGTCCCTGTACAGCGAGGCAAGCATCAGGGACAAAAGTTAGCACTTTCGGCGCTGGTAGTGGCAAAAACGGCATTTTTTTTGTCCCCCTGTCATGGATAGGGCCTTTGCTCTGGCTTTCTTTAGTTATATACTGCGTTGATTGTTGAAGGTATCAATAAGCAAAAAAGAGGAAAATATACAATATATTATATGCAATAGATGTAAATTACACCGGAACAATATACAATTAACCGTTTACATATTATCTTGTTTTTACTCTTGTACCTTTTGTTCTTTTGGTATCTTGTTTTTTTTTTCTCTTTTTTTACAATTCATTTATCTTTATTTTATATATTAATAGCGGAAGCCGATTTTTGTCCTGGACTTTTTGGCCGAACCACACAACGTAAAATTATGGTTAAGGTGTCAAATTAAAGGTCTCGGCGTGATTGTGTGCCAAAAATTATTCAGATTTCTTAATTGCAAAATTGAAATAAAGTATGTACAATTTTAAATATTTGTTTTTATCATTGACAATTTTTGACAATTGACAATGACATATGACAATTTTTTTTTTATTAAATGGTATTGGAATGACATATGACAACTGTAAATATTTTTTTTTTTTTTAATTTTAGTCCAGTGGAAAGTAGTTTAGTAATGATCTAAGGTGATTTGCCCATCAGCTGATTTGCGAAATAAAACTGACGTTTTATTTTTTCAGGTCATATTCAGTAATATTTTAATAATTTATATTCAACAACTTATAATTATAATTAAATATAATTTTATGGTCGAATTTCGACCACTGGGCGGCCACTAGTATATATAAATTGGTGAAAAGACATTTAATAGTATAATAAATTGATAAGTTTGTAAAATTTATAACATTTATAAACAATCGTGTAAATAATAAAATATTAAAACAATAATTGCCAAATTTGTAAAAGTCATACAATTGTAAGATGATAAATTTCCAAGACTGATAGTAAGTAGTATTATTAATAAAATTGATAAAATTTGTGAGGCTGTTACATTTTATAAAATTTGCAAGCTAATTTGACAAAGTTTTTAGTATACATTTTTATTTGCTTCGTTTACATTTTTTACAATTTGTACTGCATACTCTAGAAATTTGTTTACATACTTAGCTTTAATAATTGGTGGTACTTCCTCCCTCCCCAAACGGGTACCCAATGCCTGCTCCACTTCATATCGTTCTCTAGAAAAGATTGGACACTCGACAAGGAGGTGGGGAATGTTTTCGGCTGTATTCGGCTCGCAGCGGCACGAAGGGCTTCCCTTACGCTTACATTTATACAGGTATTCGGAAAACCCTCCATGCCCCGTTAGCAACTGTGTAATGTGTGGTCCTAAATCTATTGTCATGAGCGCCCTATTTGCATCTTTTACATTTAAAAAAGAATATTTTTGTTGTGCCCGATGTCGCGCCTGTCGCGGTAAATCTCGTCCCATTCGTTAGTGGTCTTCTCACGTATATACGTATATATATATATATATAGACGCCTGACGTATGAGATGGGGCACAGGTCGTAATCCGGCCTCCTTTTCATTTTTAGGGCCGCCTCTTTGGCGAGTATATCAGCTCGCTCATTCCCCTCTATACCGGCATGAGATTTGAACCAAAATAAAGATATTTCTCTATTTTGAACTACGCATTCCCTCAAAATGTGTCGTGCTTTATCGGCCAAGGGGTGGGAGGAATCGAACGTTATTGCTTGCAATGCTGACCGCGAGTCACTGAGTACTGCTACCCTTTTTTTACGCATTACTTTTGCTGCTCCTACTGCCTTATACAGGGCTAGAAGTTCAGCCTGATAAACTGTGCAGTAGCAGTAAGAGGTAGTGCCACGCTGTATGCTTGCATGCAGCCGAATTGGGCCGGCACGACCGGGGAGGTACCTCTCGCTTACACGAGACCGGCGTGAAGTGACAGCTGTGCTGTCGCGTTTCGTGCGGTGTGTAAGTAGCCGGTGGCCCATGGAGGTGGGAGGAGAAAGGGGGGCAGCGCATCTGTATAGTCTCTATGCAGATGTCTATGGGCGTCGGTAGTCATGAAAATGGCTACAACTGCTCGTTTGCCCCCTTATACCATATAAAAAAAAAAAAAAAAGCAAGCTTGATGGTTTTGGTCTCCGCATTCCTATCCCATAGGGATAGGGCTACTCCAACCTTGCCATCAATTTTGCTCCCAGCAGTGAAAATACGTACCTACATCATAAGATATCCGCATATCTTCACTTTCTCTGACATTGTTTATCATGCCAAACTGCAGTCCAGTCTGACTAGCAGGGTGTGGTGTTTTAATTTTGTCATTCTTTCAACCTCCCTATGCCTCAGTGCCGGATAGGGTCCTCCCTTCTTGGTCATGTACAGGCACGCTACCTCTGAGAGGAAAAAAGGCTTAAGCACAATTCAGCTCAGCTGCCTTCCTCGGCATTTCCGGACCGATACGACCTAGGGAGCTTCCAGAGCTTATTCTCCTTTCAAAGGCCAACAAGGCATCTTCTAGACGCCTGGTGTTGCGGATGTCTGTGGGCATTAGTAATCACTTAACATCAGGCGGCCCAACTTGTTCGTTTGCCTTCTATACTATAAAAAAATACTACTCACTTCACGTGTCATCTCGTGCCACCCTCGCTTTCGGCTCGTGTAAGCAATCACATGGGAAGAATTTGTACTAACTAGCACTACCCTGTGGGCGTTGTTACGCCACCGACTAAAATAAGAAGAAAAGATATTACACAAATGTTCAATTCATTTTGTTAACTGAACTCTCGAAACCAAGTGAAGTGCACTGGCCCAGTCGTTTGGTCCTTCGAGACGGATTTGAACCGGCGGCCTATGGACAGTATCTATATAACCGGGGTACATACGTTTATTTCATATCTCTGCTCTGCATGCAATAAAGTTTCAAACGAAGAAATAATATGAGTCATTGTGTTGATAAGAACGTGGAAAAGTCTAAGACGACATCTGTTCTAAATTGGTCGTACAAACTATTAGGTAAAAAACAAAAAAAATAACTTTCGTGAGCTCATGCCCAACGACTTCGGTGAATTTAGATCTTCGCATGATCAAATGCATTTTTGACAATTCTTTATACGACACATCACACCGACATCAACAATTAGTAGCTACTTTGTTACGTACTAAGAAAGAAAAAATATCAAAAGTACATCTATCACGCATCTAGCACGCGGCATGTATGTATAATGTATATGTATAGAATATATTTATAATATTATATGCGTTATGTAAGTACTTAGTTACTTTATTAACTCAAAATATTTGATAAAGCATTTACTTATTATAATTTTGGATTAAATACATTCAACAACATAAGATTCTTCGGCAGTGTTAAATAATTATTCTCTATTTCGTTAAATTTGTTTTTGGATTACGTAGCAAGTCTAGTTTTTTTAAATATATATTTAATATTTGGTATTTCTTTGAAATAGTACATTATTTAATCAATTCTCTTTTCCCCACAGTCCTCTTTTCCGTCGGCGTGATTCAACTGCAACATAGCAAGTACTTCTTACAAAATATATTCTATTTATTCCAGCTAAAGTATATCTTTGTCCAAAAAGTGGAGAAGAGTCCTCTCCAAAATGTTGTCCACAGCCAAAGCGTGGAACACTACCAGCGTTTGTATTCCTTGATACCTATAACCGTCGAATCGAGCGTAAATAGGTACCTTCTAGGCAAGCGTGCTTCGTCGTCGACCAAGTCTACACTTTCCACCAGGTGAGACAGTGGCCAAACGCAAGCCTATTATAAAAGAAATATTGTAGAATACCTACAACACACGTAAAGCCGTTCTCATATATTTTTAAGTGTAAGGAATACAATTACACGACCCGAACGCGGGTTTGAACCCCGCCTAGGTCATGGATGATCTTTGTATTATATTATATAGTAAATAGCTAAATATCTAAATTGTTAAATAAAAACTTCTTCATTTTATAAACTAAAATTCTGAAGTGTATTTCCGTTGTCTAGTATCCATAATACAGGTCCTTACGATACATAGCACGGGGCTAGACTAACGTGGAGTGTAATATCCACAGATATAATTAATATTGTTATTACCTATATTATTTGTCTTCCCATCTCTAGGTATTCCACCTTTCCTCAAACTCTTGCAGTATTGAAAATTATTGTCCAAAATCCAAATCCAACGCCTTTTACAAAAAAATAGCAAACACTTTAAATGCATTTCAGTAAGTGTAGCTCTGTAAACCATCCTAAATACATAGACTTAATAAAAAGTATTTTATTAAGTCTATGCCTAAATAAAGAAAACCAGCATTAAGAAACCTTCATTTTTATTGCATAAGTAGGACAACCAAGCTGTCATTTTTTCTGACGCCCATTAACAATTATTATCATCTATACAACCAGGACTTTTACAGGTACGGTAAGAGGTAGTGCCACACTGCATGCTT
>LUGF01033388.1:27880-53589 GCA_001625245.1 Calycopis cecrops | reverse complement strand
GAACTATTGTAACAACTATTTCCGCTGCACTGTAAACATACTACACTGTAGTATAAACCACTTTTTCGGCATCCACACGCAGCTCCACATCCCTTTTTGCAACTACAAAATAACATTATAATCTTTATAATCTATATTGGTTCTTTTCCCACATTTCTTTTTAATTAACCTTATTTTTTTAAATGTACAAAATAGAGTACATTTCATTTACTTATTAAACTAGCCGAGAAATTCCATTGTATATAGCAGCTGCCGCTTCGCTCTCTCCTCCACGTTTTTCTGCCTGTCCGAGATCCCTACTGCTATTTTCATACACAGGTATCTTTGAAAAATGTTGCTATATGTCTACTCGGGTAAGATTTAACATATAAATAAAAAAAAATACCGTTTTAAGTGAAAATATATGGTCAAACATTATATTTTTTTATAATAATTTGTTAAAAAAAAAAACAAAAAAAAAAAAATGAAATGCACAAAAAAATAATGGGTAAACATTGCAATTTATAGTTTAAAAAACAATATCCCACATCGATCATATTAATCCATTCACTGTAACTCAATTCCGAGGTTTCACGGTTTTATATGCTCCAGGCACTCCACTAACTCGTGTTTTAATACCCTTCTTTATATGACAGTTGCATAAACTACTATTATATTCCATTGAAACTAGATTAATAGTGGCATCAAGATGTGCCTGAATACAGCCGAGTGCGAAAATTGCAGCAACGTGATAGTTATTCATCACAGTCCCTGCGGTCAGTAAGTTTCCGCTGGCCCGTTGGGAGAGGAAGAAGAAGGGCTTTGATCTTCCTCACTGTTTAACATTTTTGCGTTAAGCAATGCATATTTTTTTTATTATTTGTGATAATAAAAGCGTGTTAAACAATTTTGTGAATGAGGGGTAAACGAGCTGTCGGAGCCATTTTCATGACTACCAACATCCAAACAAATCAGCATAGAGGTTATACAAGTGTGTGAACGATCTTATAAATTAATTTAACAAAATATATTATTTAGACATAGTGTCATAAGCATCGGTGGTTCAGTGGTAGAATGCTCGCCTGCCACGCGGGCGGCCCGGGTTCGATTCCCGGCCGATGCAGTTTTTTTTTTATTTTCACGTAGACAAAAAATATCCCTATTTCCGTATATTGTCACCTAGCTGGTGCCTGCTACTTCATTATAATCAAAGTGATTTGTTATTGTTTGCTTGCAGTGTGCCGAAATTCCGATTTCCCGTATGAATAAGCGATTTTACGGCAGTAAAAAGAATTTTTGATGTTGCCAGGTATAGTAATTATACACCACAAAAAGTTTATTCGAATCAGTCCAGTAGTTTCGGAGATTACCCTGGACAAACAAATAAACAGAAAGACAAAAAAATTTAAAAACATTTACCTAAATACTACGTCACTACGTTCACTTCTAATTAAAGGCAATCGCTTTGTACATTACTGGCTGTGTAATATAAAGTACTTATTTATTTTATATTATTCCAGATTGTTGTGTATCACAAACTTCCATCAATACATGACATGACATAATTTATAACCCTAGCTGTGAACAGCATTTTCAACCGCATTTTTTCATATCCGCAGAATATGAATAACTAATTAATTATGTTAAGAAACAAGAAATTACACATTTGCAGCTGTTACATTAATTATCCAAAACTATTAAGCTAATCAGTCACCTCTTCTACCTCTTCTACCTAGCTAATCAGTCACCTCTTCTACCCTTCTCTTAGGGCCCATTTCACAAGTCAATGTTGAAGTGTTGAGTAGTTATTTCAAGCTTAACTTCAAAACCTAAGTACGACATAAAAGCTTCTATAATTTGATTAAATAAAATACAATTTTATTCCATTTCCACCACACGAGAAAGTAATATAAAAAAGCATATTATTTGATCAAAGTGTAATTTAAATTTCCATCAAGAAGTGACCATACATTCTATCAACTACAAATGCTTCTCGTTAATTACTTTAAACTGGAACCTGTGGAAAGGAAAAAAAATACAGCCTGTATTTTACTTAGCAGTTTCTAATAGATTCATGAGTGTATTAAGTATTCCTGGACCGATATGGCCCTTCAAGAAATCAAACTCTTAATGAAAAATAACTCTAATATGCTGGACGCATTGCTGCAAATTCCTCAATCAGTCGTCACTTAAACCTCAATGTCCAGGCTACTCGTTTTACACCTAAGTTATAAAAAAAATATCAAAATGTTATTTCTTTTTTTACCTCTCACCGTTGTTACAGAAATCGGTGGCGGTCAGATGATAAGTAAAAGGTCGCAAATGAAGTGAAAGGAAGAAGCGGAGGAGCTTTAAGAGTGCGGAGTTAACCTGTCTAAGGTCACTGGTTCGAATACGAATCATTGACTATCAAGATCAAACTTAGATGGTACTAGGCAACCCGACAGTCGTTGTCTTGTCATTATTGGAAATATGTTGTCATGGTAACGTGTAATGTGGCCGAATTGTCAATCCGTTATTATACCCTACAATAGTGTATTTTTTCAAATTTTTCATTATACCTTTATATTGATAAATTATAGCCTAAATGTTACCGAGCACTAATACCTATATAACAACTATATAAAAAAGTTTCATCAAAATCCGTCCAGTAGTTGTTGCGTGAAAGCCGCACAAGACACAGTCAGAATGACGTCTTATACAGTTTTATTATATGATACATAAGTGTATAATCGATGATATGATATGTATTTGTAATATAATAGTTTATATGTGTATGGTAATATTTGGCTTTAGACCCAAGTGCGCACCTAGGTAAATATGAAATATTAATAAAAGTAAACATCTATATTTTTATGTTTATGTATTAGAAATTCTTATATTTTATTAAAAAAGGAATTCATTTCTTTACCTTGGTGAAATATCTTATATTTTTAGTATTCTTGTTTATAAAATAGACCTTATTTTAGAATATTGTCATGTGCATACATTATCATTTAATAAATAAATAATAAATAAACACGTTAGAATTTAGAACAATATTTAAGCTTAAGTAACATGAAGTCCAACTAAATTGTGTACATAACTTAACTTAACTTATGCGCTATGATTAAATTATGAAGACTAAACAGAGGCCCTACTCTACACAAGTTTTCAGTCTAGAACCTATTTACACAGAACAACTCCGACATAATAACTATGTAGTAGATTTAATGTAATATACCTATACCTATATCTTCATCTGTAAGTATTCGTCTGTATCAACAATGAAAATTCTGATAGATTTTACAATCTAAGTTACATTGGTATGTTTGTTAAGCTGTCAGCTGAATAACCATAGCCGTAGCCTACCACCAGAGTAAATTGTCCCCCCATTAGCACCACCCAAGGTCACTTGCAGGGTAACAATAAGGGTACTCCTACGGAGGTGGGTGACTCCGACCCCAAAAAGAAGTTCTCTTAAGTGCGCCTGTCGCCTAGATTCAACTGTAACGCAGCAGAGCAGTTTCTGGTACCTAATCAAATAAATCAGAATTTCTTAAACTTTTTACAGTCACTGACCCCTTTTTAGCCACCACCAGAACTTATGAGCTCCACGGACCCCCGTCAAAGAATATTTAAGGAAAAGAAAACAAACCATATATAAGTAACATGCATTTTATTAAAAACCACTGTACCTATGTACAGTCACGAGCAATAATATGTATACACTTTAATACTCTGTCGCAATAACTTTCTTTGACATGTCAAAACAATATATGAAATTTCAAAAATACAAATTATGACAAGATACTAAAGTGTGTATATATTATTGCTCATGACTGTACACAAGAATGTTAAGGTTTAACTGAGCTACCGCGGATCACTGACACATGTCACGGACCCTCCAGAAGGTCCGTAGACCTCACTTTAACAAACCCTGACATAAAGGGAACTATCAATTGTTCACTTGTCACAACGGATAAACTTTGACAGGCTAAATATATGGCGACTCAACTGCGAACAATATTTAATTTCACACCACAAACTTAGAGGAGGTAATGCCACGTGTATGCCTGCATGTACCTTACCTTACCTTACCTCCTAACAGAGGTATATCTTATACTTAAAAGAAAGTTTCGACCTTTTAACTGGATAAGGGTCGTTTCGGGCAACTAACAAATCAAAAATGCCAATGAGAGACTTAAATTCCGACATTTATGTCATCACTGTACGTTTATTATCTATTACTATTATTATATTACCACGTATGTTGAATTTCATGTACATTAAGACAGATATGCGAGGACGAGCCAAGCGCTATCCTTGGACTCAATCCAAACAGCTTGGTAATTGGTTACAACTGAAGACAAGGCTTATGACTCCAAATTAAGCATATGTGTGACAGCTTTGACACACAACTGGAGTGTATCCCTCAAGGGTGAATGTGTCTCAAGTGAAATGTGCATGAGACGTTACGCTTTAAGTATTGCTTCATACGTCATTTCTCTTCAAATAAGAAATATTGTGCCGCCATTTAGCTATTTAATAACGTAACTCTTAGTATTTTTTTTATTAGGAGAATCAATAAAATGAAGAAAGGAAGACAAGTAAGGAATGTAAGTATCGTGGCTTACTACACTAATTGGTTCTGACTACCCCGTAAAGCAGGGATTCGCAAACCGTGGGGCGCGCCACCCAGGGGGGTCGCTAAGCATTTGATAATTAAGGTGGAAAGGAAAAAGAAATTACTAGATTTATAAAATACATTGTATATGAGGTAACTATATTGCATGCCTTAAGCGCGAGCGTAGGTATGCTCTACTCTCGCCTAAAAATCAAAAACTGGGTTCGGTCAGAGTTTTATTTTAAATAAATAATAATATAGTGCTTAAAGTAGGTTGGCCTTCATACCACAATAAAAGAAAACATCAATGGTCATTTTTCTAAACAATAAACAGCAATCCAACCCACAATTTAGATAAAAAAATGAATTTTTCAGAAAAAATTCTATGAAAAACATATAATATTCTCGCTGTAATCACCATAACTTTTGAAAAACATAACTAATCGATTTAAATTTTATTTCAATAGGTCCGTAAATCTATTGTGACGAACTGATTAGAAAACCATAACTCAATTATTATTCCTTTTATTGTAAAAAATCAAATGTGTACTGTTGAAAGTAAAAAAATTACATCGTAGGCAGCCTAGTATACAAATACACAGAGTAAACGTCAAAAATGTGTCAACAGTGAGCTCTGAGAGTAAAGCCACTTGAGACTTTATTTTCACAACGTTAGAGTGTATAATTGAATAAATCGCGTTCGCGCACTTAAAACATTATGGTAAGAGACATTCTTTATGGTTAAGTTTTAATTGCGTCATTCATATAAGCTGCCAGCACAATTTTATTAGTCTAACGTTTAATAATTTTAATTTACCAACGTTTCTCGACTAAAATTATGTAATTTATATTGGTAATAATCGCTTTTATCTGAAGCAGTTTTTATTTTTTTACATTATGATGTCTAATAAATATAAAATAACTTATTTTCTTTAAGATTCAAGTTTACCATAAAACTATTTGAAAATTAAAAATAAAAAAAGCAATTTTTGGTGAAAAACGTATATGTTATCATGAGTATCTAATTTAAATAACATACGTATGACACGAGTGCTTAAGGCATGCACATTTGGTTTTACCAAACTTTTTTTATACTCAAATATGGACACATTTTTATTTATTGTATTAATTGTAAAATTTCGCAAGTCGTTAGGGAGGCGCGTCTTCAAAAAGGTTGAGAAACCCTGCCATAAAGGATCTCGCATAAAGATGTGTTTTTTTTCTATTTTTTTTTATATTCGTGATCATATTGAACAAATTCGTTGCTATGGGCATTAATTGCCCTTCAAACGTCCCCATTAGATCGTAACGAATTCTTAAAATACTAAGCTTAAATTTTTCACTAATTGCTTTCCCTATATTCTAATTTTGAAACCCATTAATTTGTTGAAAGGGCTGAAAAAGCTAAAACTAAGTAACCAAACAAATGAGAGTTAGCAACTTCTATTTTTTCTTGAAAACAAGCCTCATTACTCCTCGCTAACTTTAACACTTAAAAGAACATTAAATTTTGTTAACAACATAATAAAATCGTCACAAAAAAAACAGAACGTTAACAAAAATAAGGAGAAATTTAGAACGAAGTTATTTCATTACTATGACACAATAATTTTCAGAACTCTGTAGCGACTCTGTAAACAAGAAAATCATGCAGTACCTAAGCAAAAATGCATGTAGATATAAAATTATAGTCTTATTTAAAGTTTTTCCAAATCATGCTTATTCCATTTTATTCTGCATTGTAAATTATTTGTTCGTCTACAACGGGAAATACATTTTCAATTTGCGCTGCGGTGAGCCACGTTGCATAAAATTGTTTTAGCTAACTCTTTATGTACATTTTATTAATGTGATTTGCATGTCTTACAATTTTAAAGATAACCTTTATTTCATTTAACACTAGCTTCCGCCCGCAGCTTCGCCTGCGTGGATTTTGCACTTCTAAAATGGAGGTTCTCAATTCTTCCGAATTAAATATTCACAGCTCCTCCCCCGTCGGTGATAGTGTGTTAATATGTCGCCTATATGTTGATCCGTGATTGAAAAAAAACATAAATTTAAAATTTCCTATGGCTTTGCTCACGGAGAATTCGGTAACTACGCTTCCTGCTTTATCCCAGGGGATAAAAGTATCATATAGGTAATCGTATTCAGCTAATACCCTATCAGTATTACAAATTTTATCAAAATCCGTTCAGTAGTTTCGGCGTGATTGAAGGACAAACATCCAAACAAAGAAACTTTTTCATTCATTATACATTAGTGTGATACACATAAAATATATAGGTAAATAGGTACATGTGAATCAAAAAAAGATCATGAATGTTCGGACCGTACCTAGTGTGTGGTCTCTGCTGCTGCTGAAACTGCTCCATATATTATCATCATCTTGACCATCACTATACGATAGTATCCTCTAATTTTACTGTAAAGGTGCTGATAAACTTGAGCATTCACATGTAATGAGCATTCATGGGAATGTTACAAACAGCAAAAATAAACGACAGCATTCTAGCGAACATTGCTTCGAGTTTTTTGTCGAGCCAAGCTTCGGTCATAGTTCCGCGTCCCCGTTTCCCGTCACTAGAATGCTCGTGAAATCGAAATCGCTATGAACAATAGCTATGTTTGGCTCTGTGCTTGGCTCGGCTCGTGGTTCAGTTCGACAAATATAAAAACGGCGAATGCTTGATGTTCTGTTACAAATGAATGCTCAAGTCTATCAGCACCTTAAGACAAAAATACAAAAATCTGTTTCTAAACTTTATTTTTTAACATATACTAGAGTCTAGAGTCTATATAATCTGTCAATAAATCACGAATTTCCTTAAAAATTAGTACAGTACTAACCCTACTAATATTATAAACGTGAATGTGAGTTTGTTTATCACGCTTTCACTCCCAAACTACTCAACCGATCATTCTGAAACTTTATATAAATATTTTAGAGAAGGTTTTCGAAAGGACATAGGACGAGCGAAGCCGTTTGTAAAAGCTAATATATAATAAACTAGCTGCGCCCCGCGGTTTCACCCGCATAACTTTCGATCCCGTGGGAATATCGGGATGAAAAATATGATGGCCGATTCTCAGACCTACTCAATATGCTCACAAAATTTCATGAGAATCGGTCAAGCCGTTTCGTTGGAGTATGGCAACGAAAACTGTGACACGAAAATTTTATATATTAGATGTAAATAATATTATAAATATAAATGACATAATAATACTTTTCATTAATATATACTTAATTTCTATGCAAATATTACCTACTACTGATTATTTTTAAACAAAATATAAATTTACAGCATATTTTATTTATTTATTTACTACGCTAAAAAGAGACACAATCAGTAATAAATAATTTTTGTCCACTCAGCCATTTTCTGATGCATCGCTAGTACATAGTTGTATTTCGCGCATTAGTTTTAGCAAAGGCAAACCAGAACGTATTATGAAGTATCAGCTAAAATATCATAATTGTTGTACAAGATCAATTTAGTTCCATTACTCTGTTTATTAAGTTAATTAATTAACGTTAGTAAATCTGTGCTGTCGCGTTTCGTGCGGTGTGTAAATAGACGGTGACCCTTGGAGGTGGGAGGAGAAAGGAGGGCAGCGCATCTGAATAGCTGTATGCGGATGTCTATGGGCATCGGTAGTCATGAAAATAGCTCCAACTGTTCGTTTGCCCCACCGATACCATTAAAAAAAATAAACGAAACTCTTGACACGCATTATAGTTACTTTACGGGTTTTAACACGATAAGATATTTATTAAAGGTTCTAACTTCTAGGCAAAACATACTGGACTGGATTACGCATGCCGTGGTCACGTCCGACAGAGACCAAGCGAGACCAAGCGGAGAACCAACCCATAAAAAAACCGGCTAAACGCGAGTCGGACTCGCATACCGAGAGTTCCGTACCAACGAAACGTATAGGCGACTTTCTGCGACATATTTACTAGAAAATAAAATAACTTGGTTTTTCATAGCGTTTGTATGAACTGCAAAGTTGTATTTGCGTTTTTTGAATATGTGCTATATCTCAAAAACTAATAATGATATCTCGCTCAAACCAATTTCCGTTGTTAATTTTCATTGAGATCTACAGCATGTATATTGTTTAGATTTCTCACTCTCTTATTTTAAAAGTTAGAGGGGGGGACACTCATTTTTCCACTTTGGAAGCGTCTATCTTTCAAACGATTAATTTTGACGAAAAATGGTTTTAGTAACCTGAATGTCATTTTTAAAGACCTATTCACAGACATCCCTCACATACAGGCTGGATGAAAAATTTTTTATTCAGTTCTATGTATGGAGTGAATATATTTCTTAATTTATTTATTTTTATTCAAAATTCTAACAGCGGTTTACAGAATACATCAACGTACAAAGTTTCAACTACGACGGCCCAATAGTTTCGGAAAAAAATGGCTGTGACCTACCTACGGACGGAAGGACGGACAGACATGACGAATCTATAAGGGTTCCATTTTTGCGATTTTGGCTACGGAACCCTAAAAACGAACCCATCAACCTGTAAAAAAACTACAATATGAACATATCGCTTACAGTTCCCTATTATAGCATAGGTAATATGTACGAGGACGGATTGAATAGATATGTGACTTTAATAAGAGAAAGAAAATCATTTTTTTTTTATATATAGTTTATTTTTTTTCTAACTTTCAGCTTTCTTCTTCAACTTCTAGCGATGTTCCGACCTATTGAACCTCTTTTGCCAAACAACGAAAAATTTACCTCAAATTCAGTTACCGATTACTGCCAGAATAACTTCATTATTTAATGAGAACATTTATGACGAGACAAAACACTTTTATTTTTCATCGTAATAGAAACTACTATATATTAGCCTGCTACATTGATATAAGATAAAGTTATACAATAGCTGCAACTTATGTAACATGAAGTCCAACTACCAACGTAACTGTAAGACTATTACGCTATGATTAAATTTTCAACATATAATAGAGGCCCCAAAGTTCTCAGACTTGCAGTACTTGACTGGTAGCTCTCCTTTATGCTTACGTAAGTTTGTAAGGCCTACATTTAATTAAAACTGCTTACTTAAACTAACTGACTTGTGATAAGTCTTAGACACAGCTACTTATATTGCTGCTGAAATACCTACTTGTTAGAGACAAAAGTTTACTAGCTGTCAATAAGTTAGAGACCGTCGTAAAAATGTTTTCCATTCGAAATATGTAATGTGATAATATGAAATGTCCAATACATTATAAGATAAGATATGACAAAGCTGTTTGACGGTGTATATGTGTATGCATGTATTTTATTTAACTTTGTAAATTGTAATGTATTTACTTCTAATACATGTTACAATAAATGTGCCATTATTCAGCACTCTCCATTTCAATTCAAAAATTAAATTTAATATATAATTTAAAAAATGTTTTTGCTGCACATATTTTAATTATATAAAACGATATATAAATAATAAATTTATGTATAGATAAGCTATATATATAACTAACTACCCTGTGAAATACTTTCACGTTTGGTTTACACTCATCATCTTTTGAAACAATATTCCAGACCATTTCCTAGGTCGAGGTTATCTAAGTCTAAGGTCGAAAGGTCTTCCAGCTTTCACACTCGAACATTCAGTCATCTAGCCAACAGCTCGAAAAGATCTTCATCCTTAGCAAAAGCATCTAACCCCTTTTACTTCACAATAACACTTCCACTTACATAATCTGGAACGAAACGAAAAAGAAGCAATTTATTTAGATTACACACATGGTTGTAATTATAAGTAATTTTAACTGCTAGAATATTTTTGTAGTTTTTTTTGTTCAAAAATATCATTGCTATCATCATCAGATTTTGTCCGTTCACTGCTGAACCCTTTGTTCTGTCCAAAGAATGAATTCCAACAGACTTACATTTTGTAAACTTTAATTAATATTAATTATGATTTAGTTTTGTTATACATTTGGAAATTTGTAAGAGGTAATAGACCCAGGAGTCATATATCGCTCACACACTTCTGTTTTTTTCAGTAGGTACCCTGAGTATCCCAGCTGCAGTTATACGCCGCTATTTTCGAAGCGATTAATTTTGTTGAGAACCTTTATAAACATGTTTTCAATCAAGCAAATGAGAGAAGACCTTTCATTTACACGATAGTATGCAAGTGAAGGTACCTAACAATATTAATGTTTGCATAATTTGCTGCATCGTATTCAATATAAAATGATGAAACGATCATACAGGTACAAGTGAGAACACGTCTCAAGTGCTGACAATCGATAGCATTACAACCTTACCGGTGACTTATACGATGGGACGTGCCCAAAATGTACAATAAAACGAAGAGGGAGTCGAAGAGATGGTGTATCATTTTGTTAGAAAACAAATATTATATTATTAATAAACTTGCATAAAAATTAGTTTAATGCGTTTGAGAACCTAGTGAGAATATGTGTCCTAGTCTTTTTTATAGGTACATAGTCCATAGATTTTATTAATACGTAAATTTTATTATCATGTCGTAAATTTTGAGGATATCCATTTGATTACCCAATACATTATTTATAATTTAGTGTTTTGACATGTATATGAAATAACTACCAAATGAACAGGCTAAATGTAATATGATAATACTGTAATAAAAATGTTCATTTGTATAACTGAAATTGAAAACAATCAAAACTAGGTAGGATTAGTCGTGCTTACTGACTCTATAGCTCTGCAACCGTTTGTTATTTATACTCATTATCATGATAATAGATGAAAATTTTTAGCTGCTGTTCCCACTGAATATTTATTTAACATGGTCTATCTAGATATTAAGAGCAGAAGTCGCAAACATGTGGAGAGCAAAATCGTGGGACTTTACGATTAGGTTCTTGATATATTTCGATAAGAACCGACGAGGAGCGCCTGGGAAATCACGAGAGGTATTATTTTATTTATAAGCCCTTAAGTTATGACCCTCTAAAGTCTAGCAATAAATGGACTTTCTTTAGCTGCGCTACTGCGGACTTGCACAAACACACTTGCTTTCAAAACGTTGCAACTTAAATATTGTTTTTTTAATTTGATATCGTTTTAACTTGTATCAATTTTATTATATGCATAGATGTGTGTAATAGACTTTCAACTTACTAACTTATAAGAACTCTGAATAATCTCAAATTCGCCTAATGAAAACTTTGACACTTTATCAAAAAGGAATGTGTTGAGAATTTGTACTTACTTGTACATAGGAACTTAGATCATATCATGCTCGTTATGAAAAACTTATTATAATAATTAATTAAGACAATCCACTTCGCACTATAAACTCGAATCCAGTTTAAAACATTTTAGTGTCTGTTACTAGAGTGATCTAATTGTATCTAGTGTTACACAAACATTGTGACGTCACAGGCTCGTACGAATGGCAGCCGCAAAATTTCCACGTACAAAGGGCGAGTCTGATGGTATTGTACCGTAAAATGCTTTTGTAAGGAGCTCTCTGTGCTATTTAATATTCGATTCGCCGCATACTGGACCCAGTTATAGTTTTTTGCACACTGCTACAGTGTCAATTAAAATCCACATCTGCTACCGTCAAATGCTTTTGTTGCTTGTATTTTTTTAATATTCGATACCAACAAGAACCCAGACGCAGCATATTGGTTCCAGATAAAGAGTTTACTTTGCATATCGCCTATAGTGACAATTTAAACAATCCACACCTGCTAAAATGTTGGAAAAATCACGCAAATTTTGTTCTGGACTTCTGTTAGATTCAGTCTATATTGTAGCATAGCGTTATAATATTAGCAGTATATTATAGACTAGCGGAGGCCCGCAACTTCGTTTACGTGAATCCGATTTTTACCGGAGTCGGTTAAAAAGTAGTATATAGCCTTCCTCGCTAAGTGGACTAACTAATACTGAAAGAGTTTTTAAAATCAGACATGTAGTTCCAGAGATTAGCGAGTTCAAACAAACAAAAAAAATTGTGTAGATACCTCATAAGTAATCAAAATAGCGTAAAACTCATGCTCACTCCTAACTGATAGTAAAAAGTAAGTACTACAGAAACCTAAGATCATTGATTATCGAAATTTGCAACATCTTTAAAGACGTGAATATTATTAATTAGAATCCACTACACCAGTGTGTTACATACTTACATTTCAGAGCCTTTAAGTAGGACATATAATATAGGTATGTTATGATAATATAATGTAACATTGTAGTTCAGTCGCTGTAGCCGACATCGGACCTGAAGATTTCAAACTATAAACGAATGATATTTTCTGAGATACAATGATCAATAGCCAAGTTTTCTTTTTTCACTTTATATTTTTTCTTTTTTTTTAATAAAATTTAATGCAATGTATTACACTCATCGCTAGACAAATTTAATGTTTCAGGGACCCTGGATGTAGCCCTTTAGATACCAAAAGACTTACTTTCGAAATACAGAAAGATGGATATCGAAGCCAACGTTATATTGGTTTTTACGTTTAAGGCGCAGAACCCTAATAACGGATTGTATCCAAAGACATTAAACATTTCTTTTAACCCATGATAAATAACCATCAATCGATCTCAAGTAACTCTAAGTGTCAAATGGTTTCTTTTACTTTCACAAACACAAAGGAAACAAGACAAACTTTTTCCATCAAATTAATTTTGAAACAGGGAATAAAGTTCTCAGTTACCCGCTGAACCAAATTATTCGCTAACTTAAGTACGATATATAATGTTTAAAGTTGAAAGGACGGGAATTGCAGAATATACTTGGATATTTTAGAAGTTCAACTTCTTAATAAACGATTTAAGGCGTTTGCTCCATTAGAAATTTGAACAATGACACAATTTTTATTATTTGCGTAGATAAAAGTGTGGGCATTTGCAATTTTGCCTTATTTCTCTAGTCAATTAAATGCTACATATTATATTATTAATATTTTGTTACCAGGTTCTTATCAAGCTCATACGTCTTAAGCGACGTTTTCATAATTACTGGACGCTTAAACAGCCAATTAATTAGAATCGTTAATAAAATCGCAATAATTGAATGCAAGTTTTAATGGGTTTAATTTCACATTAAGGAATCATATTATTTATTGCGTAATATATTAGATGAACTTGATGATGAAACTCTAGTATCTAATACCACAAATGGAACTATCGATTGTTCAGTTGTCACACAGGATATAAACGACAGATTGAATATACGACGACCCAACTGCGAACAATAATTCATTTTACAAGTTACGCGTGCTAGACAATTGTCACTGGGACCCTATTATTAAACAAACTGACGTGCTCTCGGTAGTAAGTTGACTTAAAGAAATGTAGTGTATGAAATTTCATTCTGATTGTCTTCTAGGTCAGATGAGACACTGAAGGCACCCGTAAGGTTTTAAAGGGTCTTGGTGTAGCAGCAATACACACACGACAGATCGCACCCTTAGCTGCTGGACGCTGGGCAAGTATTTTAATTTTCATAGCCTTAGAAGACTGGAGACCCTATGACACCTGACGGATGAACCATGAGGATGTCGGTTACAATCGGGGTTCCAGGTGAATAACACTTACACCTGCATTGAATATAAGTATTCATTTTGTGGAAAAAGTATATATTCTATCAGTCGATACAATTGAGCGGACTACGAATATCTGTATGGGTGGATAAAATCCTGGAAAAACAAAATAACAAATCCTCGGAATAGAACAAACATTTCCACAACGTACCTATACGATGCACTCAGCATCGAGCAGTGAGTAAACATATCACAATCTGCCCCGATGTTTATTTACCAACCGCATTTTTAGTTGAAACGTTAAAGACTATTTGATCAGTGAAATATATTATGTTCGTTTAAATAATCTAATACCAAAGTGACAACAAGATTCTCTGTTATGTTCTTTATTTTCATGTACAATACTTAGAAAGATCTCATTTACATATTCTTCAGAAGATTTATGATACAAAGTATATAGGTACATATTTTTATTCCAAGTAAAATCTTTTTGTATTAAATCTTGCACAGATATTTGTGCAAAACTTCATACAAATCCGTTACAATCGGAAATAGCACAGAATTTTAGTTTTCCTGGTGCCTGGCGAAACTTGGATTATATCCTCTAGATTTTTCCCGGAATAGTAGAAGAAACGGAATACATTTACAAAAACAAAAAAGGAAGAAGCAAAAATAAACCAAGTCAACATGTGTAAAGTTACACAGTGCTTGTTGATGAACAAACAAAACACATGTAATTAAAACACACAATCTAAACTACTCAAGAAAGTGAACGTGTCCTACTAATCTCCTAATATTATTCAAAATACATGCATCAGCTGTATTTCAGCCTTGTTGACTCATGCCAAGAGACACGTACGAACGACATAAGAACGAGATTCCGTTAGAAAAATATTTGTAGGAATTTAATGTAACCTGAGGTTAGGTTTGGTTGGACATTAGGTTAAACACTTTTTTTATTATATTATAAACACAAGCGTTTATGTATCTCTATTATTATTTCATACAAAAACTACTTACAGAGCAGAATTTGATTAAAATTAACATATAGATTAGAATCTGAAATAACAAAAAAATACTTTTATCCAGTATAATATGTTTATCTTGCAAGCAAGGGGCGCAGCTAATTGTTATAGGTAAACTAACTGCACGTCTTATATAGGTGCTGGCTGTAATTAACATCAAGTAACACCAGACTTAATTAATTTAGCAGTACGGCTTCAAGCTGCGGCAGCTGGCGTCAGAACCTTCTCGAGCCGGGAACTTTGTGTTATATAAATGTTAGCACACACAATCTACATCCTAACTACATTAGTATTCGCTTGTTAGTTCTAACTATGCTCTAACTACTCTCGCGGCAGATAAATGATATTATTAGTATGAAAAATAAACATTATAAGAGGATGAAATTACATTTATGATAATCTAAATATATTAATAAGTATAGTAATTGGTGGATAAAGAATTTGAAGAGGAATTATCCTCTTCAATTTTTTCACTTGTCGGTCAAAATGTTATTTTAGTTAAATAACACATGTACCCGTTTGTCCAAGAGCTGCTCTTCCTCTTATTGACCTAACCTATCCCGGTATTAATGGATACAATTGTTTGGGATCCGTATCTAATCAAACGTGTATGTGTATAAGTGGATACAAACCCAGAAGAAATACAACACAACAAATCCACGCACGGTGCACTTAGCATCGGTAGCTAGTAAACAGATCTCAATCTGCCCCGATGTTTATTTACCAACCGCATTTCAGTTCCATGAACGAGAAATGAAGAAATACTGAAGACAATTTGATCAGTAAAAGAATTGCTTTCCGTTATATAGCCTCAATTTTGTTCACATCTTCAAAGAATTGTGATACTAACATTAAGTTTATGTGTATGATATTATTCCATGTAAAAACTACAAATTTGGATTAAATTTTGCTCAGATATATTACAGATTAAAACCTTATATATTATAAAATATGTTAAATAACAGAAATTGTGGAGGAAGCCTCCATATTTTCCCATTCTGAGTAACTACTGAAATGGTTTCAAAAAATGTATAGCTGTGCTGTCGCTTCTCCTGCAGTTTGTGAGTTATCATCAGAAGAGGGAAAGATTTCCTTAATATCAGAATATATAATATATTATGTATTATGTTCATGAAGAGCATTGGTTACTTTCCGTTTACATTCATATATATTTTGTAATATCGTGAGCAAGCGCATCAAGTGATTGTTGGTTAGTTTAAATAAGCTTGTTTATTAATAATAAACTTTATGTTCAATGTTATTGAGTTCATAATAGTAGTGCGCGCATCTCTTAAAATTATGGACATGTTCATGTAAGTTATGGATTGAGAGTCATCAGCATCGGTGGTTCAGTGGTAGAATGCTCGCCTGCCACGCGGGCGGCCCGGGTTCGATTCCCGGCCGATGCATCTTATCTTTCAATAAAACATGTTTTCACTAAGGTAACTAACCCCTCTTGTATTTCAACGTAACATTAAAATTGTTTGAAAGGAAACTTAATTTCTGTATGTTGATCTGAAACGCTTCACGATTTTTTTATTCATATGCATTTATATGTTTTATGTGTGTATGTTAAATAAAATAAAGAAAAAAAATCAAATTGTTACAGAAGTAAGCTATAAAAATAAAATGTACAGAAAGGGTTAACAAATACAATTTTATGCAACGTGGCTCACCGCAGCGCAAATTGAACATGTATTTCCGGGAAACCTTGTTGCAATTCAACGTAGAAGAATAAATAATTATATTCTATTCTAAGCATTATTTATGCATTAAATAAGAAATACTTGCATTTTTAAAGCATGACTGTCGTGTTTGCTGTCATTACAGAGCTCTGACAATTATTGTAAGTGTTAAAGTAATGAAATTATTTCGATACGTCCAAAATGAGGCATTTTCGTTTACGTTCCGTTTTTCTTGTGGAGCGAGTTTCCTTTGTGGTTAACAGAATTTAATGTTCTTTTAAGTATTAAAGTTACAGCAAGAAGTAAGAAGACTTGTTTTCAAAAAAAAATAGAAGTTGCCAACTCTCATTTGTTTTCCAGCTTAGTTTGAGCTTTTTCAGCCCTTCCAACTAATTAATGGGTTTCCAAATTAGAATATAGAGAAAGCAATTAGTGAAAATAATGTAAGCTTAGTGTTTTAAGAGTTCGTTACACAACAAGTTACACAGATCTGATTGGGACCTTTGAAGGTCAGTTATTGCCAATATCAACGACTTTGTTCCACATAGTGTGATCGTGGATATAAAGATAAATCAACAACAGCATTATATCTTCACACCAGAGCAGAGAGAACCAAGTGGAGTAAGTCACTAATCATTACATACCTGTCTTCTTTGTTTCACATTTCTTTTTTATTCTATTGGGGGTAAACGAGCAGTCGGAGCCATTTTCATGACTACCGACGTCCATAGACTATACAAATGCGTTGCCATCCATCCCACTCGCTCCTACATGGGCCGCCGGCTACTTACACGGCGCACAAAACGCTGTCACTTCACGCCGGTCTCGAGTAAGCTAGAGGGACCTCCCACCTCCCCGGTCGTGCCGGCCCAATTCGGCTCCATGCAAGCATTGTGACATAACCTCTTACTAAAATGGAAGGAGCTCTTCCGCCACATACTCGATGCACTCAGCATCTGTAACGAGTAAACAGACTGCGATCTGCTCCCGGTGTTCATTGAAACAATATTTTGGTTTCATAAGCAGGTAATAGAAAAATCAAACAAACTTTTTTTTTATAGCATAAGGGGGCAAACGAGCAATCGGAGCCTTTTGATGACTACCGACGACCATGGACATCAGCATGATTGTTACGCAGATACGTTGCCGTTCTAAACCCCCCCCCCAATGGGCCACCGGCTACTCACAAACCGCACGAAACGCGACATCGTCGCTGTCATTTCACGCCGGTATCAAGTGAGCGAGAAGTACTTACCCGATCGTGCTGGCCCAATTCCGTTGCATAGGAGGATGTAGTGTCATGCACCATGCATGGCACTGCCTCCTCCTATGCAGCATGACAGTACCTCTTCCTAATTTAGATTAACTTTCAGATTTTATCATCAGTGTATGTACTCTGTTTTGGGAATGCAATACCGGGATACCGGGATCCCGCATGCCATGTGCGGGATTAATCCCGTAAGTAAAATGAGCGGGATCCCGCGCGGAATTTACGGGATTGCAGAGAAGCGAAAATCATGTATTACGAACGACGATTAACAGAACGAGTATTTTCTGCTGCTGGTCATTTAGTTTGTAAGGTCAGGAGCCGTTAAGCAGATAAAACAATCAATACCTTAACGTTTTTAAGAAGTTATTTTCAAAATAATGTTTAGTTTTCTACTTTTGTCAATTTTAATTTAAAAATTTTTAGTTTTCTAACATTCTCAATTTTAAATAAGTAAGTTAATTTATAATAAATGATTATATAATTACATTTGTTTCATTACGTACCGTCAGAAGTTATAAATTATGCATGAAGTTTTGTTCATGCGGGATCCCGCAAATACCGGGATCGCGCGTGATCGAAAATGTCCAGTCCCGCAAATACCGGGATTGAGAATTTCCTGCGGGATTGCATTCCCTAACTCTGTTACATGAGTAATACTAGTGTTACATAACTTTAAATGTACTTGCTTATTTTTATTAATATTTCACATTTACCTGCGCGCGCACCGGGCTTCGAGATCATAAATTACCATACATATAAACTTTTATATTACAAATATGATATATTATAAATTTGACCTTGATAATTATTCGTATTTGAATCGGTGACCTTAGACAGGTTAACGCCGCTCTCTTTAAACTGTACATATCGCTCCGCCGGTTCCTCCTTTCACTTCATTTGTGACCTTTCACTTAGAATCTGTCCGTCGCTTTTTGCAACAGTACCAACGGCAGGAGGTCATGAAAGAAATAATCTATATATAAACACGTGAAACCAGCTTTTTTCTTCTTTTTCTCCATGGGCCACTGGACACTTAAATACGGCACGAAAAGCACAGCTGTCACTACGCCGCCCAGTATCGAGAGGTACCTCCTCGGTCGTGTTGGTGGCGTCCAAAAACGTGAGATGTTTGAGGGAGGGAGGGGGTGGAGTCAAATCTTATGTAGTCTTACGTTGGAGAGAGAGAGGGGTCTCAGAAAATATCACGCATTTTTTTAATGAATGGAAAATATAATATATATACTATTTTGTTCTAGTGGCACAGAAAATTCAAAAAACTTCTCACGTAATGGATGGATGCGCTCTTAATAATACAAAACAATTGTAAGTTGGTACTAATTGTACCTTTTTTTTTTTTTTTTTTTTTTTGTTTTCGCAGGGGAATGCATTTACGCACGATACCCGGGAGCCTGGGTGGCTCTGAAACCGGGCCTGTGTCGGGCTCGGCGTTTGGTACGCCCCTACCGACTAAACCCCTGCGGGTGCCTTCAGCCGCTATGATTGGAGGGCCCCGGATCTAAAAGCAACAGGGCGCCTCCAGCGACAGGCTGGCCTCGGTGAGAAGGCCAGACTCTTCCTCCTTAGGGACTGTCCGGCTGCCTTTGAACAGTCCCTTACTCCACGATGGAACCGTGCAATGGGGTCAGGTTCCCATCCTAACCCCTGGTCCCAATGCTCCAACGGAGCACACCACGCCGGTCGTCCAAATCCACGCCGCCATCTGCTGTTTCAGAGGGACGGGTGGAGGACTTCCGGCACTGGCTGGTCCCATCCGCGGTGCGGCGGACCAACCATCAAACGGCCGTACTAATTGTACCTGCTTAAGAGATTTTAATAAATATTTTTTACATAAAGTACTCATCTGATTTGGCTGCTATTACAATTAATAAACAAAATTCATTACGTACTTTATTATCAAAATAAAAAAAAAGAGATGCATCGGCCGGGAATCGAACCCGGGCCGCCCGCGTGGCAGGCGAGCATTCTACCACTGAACCACCGATGCTTATGGTTAAATTACTAAATTATTTAAATAATTAAATTTTGTGATAGTTTATTTTAAACTTAAAATTTAAAAATAAGTTTATCAGTGATCTGAAGTGATCTATATATTGCTACAAATATATTTTTTACATTATATGTATGTCTAAAAGGCCCAACTGACTGACTTATGGTCGCCGCACACTTATCAACTCGGAAAGGGATCGTAAACGCCTCGCCTAGAAAAGGGAAGACGATACGATTACGTTACGTTTCCCATTAGTGTGCGTTGCAGTATGAAGTTTCATACAAGAAATACTGACGGCTTGAGGTGATACAGTTTCGATCCCTTTCCGAGTTGATAAGTGTGCGGCCACCATTATACATATGTCAATGCACAGCCGAATCTACTGTATCTTGAAACTTGATTTGTACAGAAGTCCCTTTTTTGGTTTTTAAACGGTTTTATTTAGCTCACCCTGATTGTATGGGTAGAATTTAGTAATTGAAATTTAACCCTCTTCCCGTTAACCGATTGATCTGAAATTTGGTATACGCCTTTGATTCTGATGACAATACAATTATCCATATTCAATATTATTGTGAATCCAATATGGCCGCCGCTACAAAATGGCGGACAACTTAGTTTTTTTAAATCCCATCAATATGGGTCTCAAATGAAAGGACTTGTCAAGTAGAATTCAGTGCAATATACAAAATAAAAATCAAAGATGGCCACTGCTACAAAATGGCGGACAACTTAGTTTCTTCCCGTTAATCGATTGATCTGAAATTTGGTATACGCTTTTGATTTTGATGACAATACAATGACCCATATTCAATATTATTGTGAATCCAATATGGCCGCCGCTACAAAATGGCGGACAACTTAGTTTTTTTCAATCCCATCAATATGGGTATCAAATGAAAGGGATTGTCAAGTAGAATTCAGTGCACTATACAAAATCAAAATCAAAGATGGCCTCTGCTACAAAATGGCGAATAATGTAGTTTTCAATGTCATCAATATGGGTATCAAAATAAAGGGCTTGGTAAGTATTGTTGGGATATACAATGTAAATAATATAAATGTACTATTAATAGTTTAATAAAGTTAATTCTCTATGACATTTTACTTGCGCTATCCAAAAAGGTCGAAAAATTTGAAATTTCAAAACGATAAAGTTTTGCTGTCACTTTTTGGCCTATATAAACAACAACCAAAATTATATAGAGATTATTATTATTTGTAACAGCTGATGCCGCGGAGAATCATTCATACAAGTTTAAAGGAAAAGTACTATTACCAACTCGAAGGAATAAAAAAAACCGGCCAAGTGCGAGTCAGACTCGCACACCGAGGGTTCCGTAGGAACGGGAGGTATGAGCAAAAGTAATAGACGTTGAGAAAATTACACTTCCTTGCGACAAACTTATATATGCGGGTGCTTGCATACATTTAGTATGAAACGAACTACATGCATAAGTTGGTAATGATTTTTCCAGTGATATAAATTTTATTTACCAATTTTTAGATTTATTCCTATATGTATACTGTAAGGTCTTACTTCTTGCCAAATTTCAGAATTCTAGCTCAACGGGAAGTACCCTATAGGTTTTCTAAAAAGTGCGTTTTCATACAAAATTTGTGCATAAATGGCTATAACTTTTTATTGCGTTAACTTAGAAGTGTGATTTTTTCAAGGCATCAAGACGTAACTGACCTCCGTATTTGACAAAGATTTCAGCTTAATCCCTTCTAGCGTTTTAGAGAAAAAGGTCTTGACAGACGTACAGACGGACAACAAAGCGATCCTATAAGGGTTCCGTTTTTTCTCTTTGAGATACGGAACCCTAAAAATGGATTATTAAAATTGAAACTCTTTTATATTTCACGTCACAAATGATTTACCAGTTTTTATTGGTGCTATAAGTTATTCCAAATTCATATGCTACGGCTCGAGAACCATTATAATTTCACGGTGTATAAAGCAAGCAATTTGTCTTATTTATCCTGCTACTACAATTGGTGACCCTCGACATGGAAGAATAATAAACTGAAGCAAAAAAAGCCGACGTCGCCGCCGTCTCAATACACACAAGATTACCGCCGTCTTGGAGAGAATATCCGCGAGCATGGTTCATCCTATTTGAAGCCGTTGTGGATCCACAGCACACAACAGACGACCAGAAATTTCGATACGTCCTACAACAACTACAATCTGCGGATCTACAACATCTCACAGACATTTTATACAAGCTACCGTAAACGAAGAACTATAATATATTGAAAGAGCGACTACTCTCCGTATATCGGTCCAATGTTGACGTTTCAAATGGATTAGTTAATGGCTCTATAGGATATATCAACGAAATCGTTTGGCCCCTATTTCGTCGAACTCAGATGTACGCAACAGACGTACCTTCGCTTGGGTTCGAATCGACTTTGCAAGAGACGGCGTACATCTTATACACCCGAAAGCCATACAGTTCCCAGCCAAATTTAATTACGGGACGGCTGAAAGACGAATGTGGCCCTTAATATTGTCATGGGCTTCCACGCTGCATAAAATGCAGGGCAGCACTGTGGATCACGCCGTCGTATACTTAGGCGCTAAACTATTTGAGGAAGGCCAAGCCTACGTTGCTCTTAGTAGAGTGAGATCTTTGGAGGGATTATGTATTAAAGAGTTTGACTGCAATAAACTAACAGGCAAGAAACCTTGCATTAATGAGGCACTCAACGAATTGAACAGAATGAGAAATAAAAACTAAAAACTTAAAAATAAAAAAGTAAAAAAAATTTTTAAGTTAAACGGTTTTATATTGCAGATAAATGTACTAAAAGCTAAAAAATAATTTCATGGATACAGTCATGGATACCAATATGTATACATTGTTATGTTTTCAAAATAAAGTAACTCGTAACATACTCACTTTCTGGAAATATCTATAGTCACATAAATTCCTAAAAATGCAATATAAATTTATGTAAACACCTATGACAAAAGATGTCATTTTTGAAATATACAAATTTTAAACATGCATTGAATCAAACTAAAATAAAATCGTGGGGCACGTCCAATATCTACAATCGAAAGACATGGCATGTGACTTCACCCACCTAGTGCTAAGTAGCAAGTGTCGTCCATGAATGGGGGTGACGAACGAAAGTATATCAATCACAAACTGAAACCAAAACATGAACTCATTTGGATGAGCCATTTGACGGGTTTTGTCTTGTACAATCTTCACTACCCTTAAAAGTATCAAAGATTATTTTAAAGTTATCATTTCATTATTCAATGAATTTGATAGAGTTAATCCCAAGGTCATCCAAAATTCATTTAAAGTGGACGTGCCCCACGATTTTATTTTAGTTTGATTCAATGCATGTTTAAAATTTGTATATTTCAAAAATGACATCTTTTGTCATAGGTGTTTACATAAATTTATATTGCATTTTTAGGAATTTATGTGACTATAGATATTTCCAGAAAGTGAGTATGTTACGAGTTACTTTATTTTGAAAACATAACAATGTATACATATTGGTATCCAAGACTGTATCCATGAAATTATTTTTTAGCTTTTAGTACATTTATCTGCAATATAAAACCGTTTAACTTAAAAATTTTTTTTACTTTTTTATTACAAATTCAACCCCTAGGAGGGTTAAATGTAGGGGTAAAGTTTATATGGAATACATATAAATGATTTCTTTCATATTAAACGCGGGTGATACCGGGGGCACAAGCTTTTATTTAACTTGAAATATTAGTTTGTAATTTTTAGTAACCTAGTTGAATAATTAATTAAGTAAAATTAAATAAATTAATTAATTCGGCTCAACAATGACACGAGAAGAAGAAGTAACGTAGTAATTTTGTTAACGAGTAATAGTCGAGGAGACCAAAGCCCTCCTTCCTCTCCTGCAATGGACCAGCGGAAACTTACTGACCGCACGAAACACGACACAATAACTATCACTTTTCGGCGGTGGAGCCTAAGCGAGAGGTACCTCGTTGCGGCCCAATTCAGCTTCAAGATCATCTTGATGCCACTACTAACCTGAATATAAAATATTTTCCGCAAAAGTTTGTCCTACTTTTATGTACAATTTAATTCCTTCTCTGACACGTGAGCCAAACAACCTATTTTCAGTAAGATTATAAAATTGTAGTGTACTTTTATTTAATACTAGCTGCGCCCCGCGGTTTCACCCGCATAACTTTCGATCCCGTGGGAATATCGGGATGAAAAATAGATGTTGGCCGATTCTCAGACCTACTCAATATGCTCACAAAATTTCATGAGAATCGGTCAAACTGTTTCGAAGTAATACGGGAACGAACATTGTGACACGAGAATTTAAATATAAGATTATTTTACTACATATAATATTTTATTCTACGATGTTTTTGCTATTTTTGAAAAAAATATTACACTGTATATCGTAGAAAGAGTATCTATTTACTCCTTCTAAATGTATCGTAAATTTATTGTATTGTATTTTCTTTCAAAACGAAATAAATAAGTTGAATACAAATATATAACAAACAGATTTTCGCACATACCCTAGTACCATCTGCGCAAATAATCGGCAAGCCAGTTGCAACTTCCAACTCTATTGTATTTATGCTAATAATTAATACAATGGCGATAAATATAATTATAAAGATAATAATATTAGGACAATGATAATAACAACGATAATTATAAAGCATCCTACATTACACAGTCATGGTACGACTTTATAAACATATATAAAACGTGAAATAACTATCCACACGATGTTTCCTTAAGTTTGAGCGCCTTGGAAACTGCTTATCATCATCAAATATTACAGCGTCAGACCTTATAACGGATATGTTCTTGATCCGAAACGAAAAGGCGTTGTAATATAACAGGCTTTGTATGAGCCTTCTTACCAAAGTTCATATGAACTTTCGTTTATGTAAAATAAGAATTGACACGTATAAAAAAGTTTATATGTGATAGACGTGAAATCGGGTAAACAAAAAGTGTTGATATGGTATTTTTTATTGTCTTTTGCATGCCTTAAGCGCGAGCGTAGGTATGCTCTACTCTCGCCTAAAAATCAAAAACTGGGTTCGGTCAGAGTTTTATTTTAAATAAATAATAATATAGTGCTTAAAGTAGGTTGGCCTTCATACCACAATAAAAGAAAACATCAATGGTCATTTTTCTAAACAATAAACAGCAATCCAACCCACAATTTAGATAAAAAAATGAATTTTTCAGAAAAAATTCTATGAAAAACATATAACATTCTCTCTGTAATCTCCATAACTTTTGAAAAACATAACTAATCGATTTAAATTTTATTTCAATAGGTCCGTAAATCTATTGTGACGAACTGATTAGAAAACCATAACTCAATTATTATTCGTTTTATTGTAAAAAATCAAATGTGTACTGTTGAAACTAAAAAATTTACATCTTAGGCAGCCTAATATACAAATACAAAAAATATAAAACCCCTCAATAGTGACGTTTACTCTCAGAGTAAACGTCAAAAATGTGTCAACAGTGAGCTTTACTCTGAGAGTAAAGCCACTTGAGACTTTATTTTCACAACGTTAGAGTGTATAATTGAATAAAT
>LUGF01033388.1:12326-25237 GCA_001625245.1 Calycopis cecrops | reverse complement strand
GCATGTTTGCCCCCCTGTATCACAAAAAGGAGGCATTTAACGGCTCCGATAGCTTGTTTGTTGACCTGCCCGTGACCATACGATAACAAAAAATTTCACTACGCCGCAATTTCACTCCCATAAAATCTACCCTCAGGGAAATTATTAATATTTTGAGGATGCGACATTTGGGCGAAATATCATTTAAGTAAAGAAATATCATTTAAGTGAAAAAGTATTGCATTTTTATTCCAGTATAAGTTTGGGACATTATCTCTTTTTAAGGTTCCGTATCTCAAAAGGAAAAAACGGAACCCTTATAGGATCGCTTTGTTGTCCGTCTGTCTGTACGTCTGTCAAGACCTTTTTCTCTAAAACGCGTGAAGGGATTAAGCTGAAAATTTTGTAAAATACGGAGGTCAGTTACGTATTGATGCCTTGAAAAAAAATCACACTTCCACGTTAACGCAATAAAAAGTTATAGCCAATTATGCACAAAATTTGTATGAAAACGTACTTTGTCGAAAACCAAAAAAATATCGGGTAGGTACTTCCCGTTGACCTGGAGTTGTAAAATTTGGCAAGAAGTAAGAACTTATAGCACATATATAAGAATAAATCTCAAAACTAGTAAATTATATGTAGATTATTGGAGAAATCATTCTCAACTTATAACGTTGCCTACTAAATGTGTGTGAGCAACGGCTTATTATACGTTTCTCAACTTGAACGGCAGGCGTAAAGTTACAATAATTGAAAACCATGCATTACGTTTGGATTACGGAACCCTCGGTGTGCGAGTCGGACTCGCACTTGGCCGGTTTTTTTACATTAATATACTAGCCGACCCGACAGCCGTTGTCTTGTCAAAATATATTGTCATGGTAACGTGTAATGCTATGTGGCCGAATTGTCAATCAGTTATTTTAACGTACAATAGTGAATTTCAAGTTGAGATATCGACTGCAATATATTGATAAATTATTGCCTAAATGTTATCGAGGACTTATACAGGGTAAGTATTTATTCAGTGCACAAATTTTTTCTTCGTCTTATATATCGATAACTAATTACATTTCCGCAAAAAAAGTAATATTTTTTTTAAATTATATTATCAAGAATATCCCACATTTGCAAAATGTATTGTCAAAGGCACCGCCCGCGCAGCTCGCCGCTCGCCGACCGAGCGGGGATACGACACCATGTAGGTATTTAAGTGAGAGATAGTAGGGTGTCCATACACTTCGTTATTATTTGGAAACATTAAACTGGCCCTAGGGTATAGAGTTTTTATTGGAGATCGAAAATAAAAGTGTAATTAATTGTGTGTTAATGTTGCTTTATGTATGTAGACAACATATCGTAATTTGTGCACTGAATAAATACTTACCCTGTATATACGAAAAAAAATTTCATCATAATACGTCTTGTAGTTTTTGTGTAAAAGCCGCACAAGACACAGACAGAATTACGTCTTCTACGGTTTTATTATATGTATAGATTTATCTATATATATATAGATATTGCGCAATATATTGCTTAGTAAAATAGATCATCTATAGGAGGACTTAGGATAGGGTATGTGACGTGACATACCTACGACTTATGCATTTTTATCTTAATCTCCCAAATGTGATGGTCTGTTTAAATTAAAGTTTACGGTTAACTATTCCAGTCATTTTCGGAGCTACGCAAAGGGTTTCTCAAGAGAAAAGAACCTTCTAGTACCCGCATACACCCGAGATAGCGTGATTTATATTTTGTACAAGAAACCTTTTTACTGCTCCAGCTTTAGCACCACAGATTCGGCGATGCCGTAAGATACGTTTAATGTCCGAGAAGAGTTGTGTCGTAAATAAAGCTGCGTTCTGACGGTGCGATCAACTGTGAGACCGTGTAGACTGAGGTTTTATGAGTAAGGGAAATAAATTTCATTTTAAATAAATTTATATAGCTAATAGTATTACTAGTGACTGGCTTGGTATGCTCTATAAATGAAATGAAACGAGAATATTTTTTATATTCGCGACTGGTGTGTCTCAAGTTCGCTAAAATTAAATGAAAATATTGTTATTCAAAATATGGTTCTTATAAACCATTAATTATTATCGAACGTCAATCAAAATAAAAATACAATTTACAGATCTATCCCCGATCTGAAAAGAATCATGGGACTTCAATTGAATAATGTTAATGTGAATGATTAAATGTACAATTTCTTTAGTACATGCCTAATTACCTACACATGGTTTTAAATATCTAATAATATTTAGGTAACCATAAGTTGATGATGGTGATTGAACTTTTTCGGGGTAACTTGTACCTCATGTATAATTCATGAAACTGTCTACGAGAGGATTCGTATTGTGTCAATATCCATGTCAATGTCAATGTCAATGTCAATGTCAATGTCAATGTCTATGTCAATTTACATGCCTATTATTTTACTTGTGGTTTTCATATTCGGGTAGGTTTTCCCCGCCTTATATTATCGAGTAAGAGGTAGTGCCACGCTGCATGCGTGCATGTAGCCAAATTGGGCCGGCACGGCCGGGGAGGTGCCTCTCGCTTTCACGAGACCGGCGTAAAGAGACAGCTTGCTATCGCGTTTTGTGCGTTGTGTAAGTAGCCGGTGGTCCATGGAGAGGGGGGAGGAAGGAGGGCAACGCATCTGTGCATAAACTATGCGGATGTCTATGGGTGTCGGTAGACATGAAAATAGCTCCGACTGCTCGTTTATCCCCTTGTACTATAAAAAAAATCGGTAGCCTTTGCATACATTTTCAGCATTATGTGCTATTTTTACGCTGGCCTTGTACATAAACTAAACTAGAATACTTACATCACCCTAATGATCTGACATTGCACATGACCTAGTTTTATTAATATTGTTTACTAATTCACCGTTATTGAAAATCTGCAGAATTATTTGCCGACTAATTATTTATTCTTAATGCTATGTGATTTTGCATATTAATTGGCTCAGCAGATTTTTGTACTTACCTGTGAGCTTGTAAACTCCAAAATGTATATCTTGACATTTATACCAAAGACCTGATGAAATATTTAATTTTGAAATGAGCAACAATAAAGTTGATATCTTTACAGAAATTTAAGAATTCACTACAATTTCATTGCAGAGACCATCGACTGACATCGTTAACTGAGAGGATTTCCCGGCTTGAATGAACTGCAAATTGTAAGTGCACCCTTCGTATTGAGTTTAGTATTTGTGAAATATGATTATATGAGAACTTATATTTGAAACTCTTTGAAATCAATTTGCAATCATATACATGGCTAAATTAATTTTATAACATCAATCTGTTAGCGCAATTTTATCCTACGCTCCATTCAATATGGAATCAGCTGCCTCCTTGGTATTTGCGGACCGATACGACCTAGGGATCTTCAAGAAAAGAGCTTATTCTTTCCTCAAAGGTCGGCAACACATCTGTTAGACCTCTGGTGTTACGGATGTCTGTGGGCGTTGGTGTTCACTTAACATCAGGTGACCTAACTGCTCGTTTGCCTTTTATACTATAAAATAAAATCCCCCTGAACACAGAGAGAAATAGGGAGAGGGAGAGATTTTATTCCTATTTGGGTCAATTAATATAGGAGAGAGAAATGCAACGGCCAAGCGATAGGAACTGATGATAAACATGAGGTCAAAGGCCTACCACGCATCACCTCAGCCGAATACAGCCGTCACGTGCAAGGATTCTCGCTCCATGGATACCTCGTTGAAATGATACTATATATCATGTTTTGTGCGATTTATGAGTTTCAGTATCACCGCTTGCTTTTACGAGATAGCTATTTCCTCCAAAGACAACGGCTTAAGGAAGGACTCTTGCACCTTCCCGCTACGCAGGGGACGTACCAGGCTACGGAGAATGATTGAGGATCTCGTCCAGGAGCACTGTAGTAAAGGCTACCCGGTGTCATAGCAGAAACCGGCTACTGAGGGTGGCATGACGTGCTTCGTATGTGCAAAATTAATATAAATTTAATGTTTCGTCCGAGCGTTATAAGTGCATCGCCTATCTACGGAAGATAAGGTCAACAACCTGTGACACGTGAAGGCGGAAAAAGGCGAGAGGCATCCGGGGGTCTCTACCAGCTGTCCACAAGCGGACTGCGCGGGAACTACACATGTCACTGTATTACATAAAAAATATATTTAAAATTTATAGAGTAAGACGTAGTGCCACGTTGCATGCATGTAGTCGAATTGGGCCGGCACGACCGCGGCCGCATCCTTCTAAAAGCTAGGCAATAGTTGTCCTATACAGATAAATGATAATTCGTTACTGTTTGCTTCTTACCTTAATAAAATTACGCTTGATGAAATTATTTATTTACTAGCTGAACCGCGTGGTTTTATCCGCTTAAATTTTAATCCCGTGGCATCCCATAAAAATATTTTTCGGTATAAAAACAATCTTATGTTCAAGTTACTCTCTATGTGTGTGCCAAACTTCAGAAAAATCGTTTCAGCAGTTTTTGCACGAGGGAGTAACAAACAAACAAACATACAAACGTTCGCATGTATAATATTAGTAGGATTAGTGATGGAGCCTGCTTAGAGTTCCCTTAAGGACAGCCTATTACCTAGATTCAGCTGCAATGTAGGGCAACGGTCTGAAACCATTATCTAACAACGCAAGTGGAACTATCCATTGTTCAGTTGTCACACCGGATATAAATTTCGAGAGGCTGATATATCCGGCCACCCAACAATATTTCATTTCACACGACAAACTCATCAAACATCACAAGTTAGGCGCGGTAAGCAATTGTCATTGGGACCCTATTATTAAATAAACCGACATGTGTTTAAAGGTTCATAGGAGTAAGTTGGCTTGAAGATTGTATTAGTGTGTTATGTAGACGTTGCCTTTAAGAGTTTAGTTTTGATAGTCTTCTAGATGCTACATATGCTTTAAGGCTTAAATGGAAGTGGGCAGGACAAATTACAAAATGATAAGATATAAGAATAATTACAAGATGAAAGATAGATGAAAGAAGGTGGGCTCTTGAGACAACAAAATGGCAGGACCAATCGGCAAAAGGTAAAAAGGAAGCTCATGAAAACGATGGACTTATAATAGAAAAGCTTGAAAGAACTGGTTGACAAAAGAAATGGCTTGAGTTGGAGATGACTTTTACCAAAATGGGATCCATTTTTAAGAAACACCTCAACATAATAAGGACATAATATACGTGACGAAACATTCGCGACGCACTCCTCGCGATGTCTGTACGCGGCTTTAAACAAGTATTAATAATTATTATTAAAAAACAAAAAACCCGACTGCAAAAAATAACCACTAACTAAAAAGGGAAAAACAAGTTCTATAATTTAGTGTGTAGAGTACACAGTACACCGTACATTATATTTTATTCGATACTTACATAAACAACAGATATATTTTAATGCATTAAAAACATAATTTATACGTTAAAAATTAACGCAGGCGGGACAAACAAATTACTCAAATATTGACAGTAGTTTAATTAGATTTCCACAAAAGGGTTTAATTGATGTTCGACTAATGCTAGACAGATTGTACTAATTGTAGATTTGTTTGTCCCGCCTGCGTTAATTTTTAACGTATAAATTATGTTTTTAATGCATTAAAATATATCTGTTGTATTGTGTTGTTGTAAAATATACAATTTCAGCTTAATCCCTTCACGCGTTTTAGAGAAAAAGGTCTTGAAAACCATGCATTACGTTTGGAATGTTCTTCCCATTCATACGGAACCCTCGGTGTGCGAGTCGGACTCGCACTTGGCCGGTTTTTTTTATAAATATGTGGCCTAACAATTTGTAAGTTAGTAAGCTTTTTATTTCTAAGTATTTTTTTTATTTTCGTTAAACGTTATATCTTTCATTTGAAATTGAAACTGCAAGTTATATATACTTTTGGAATTGCCATTTAAAACCCTTCATTTTGATACCCCACTCGATGGGTTTGGAAACAAAAAAAATTTTGTACCTCACAATGTGGGGTCCGAAACCTGCCATTTTGTTTTTTTATTTTTCTTATGTACCCAGTGACACTCGCGCTATCAAGAGGAATCTAACGACACCACATACGTTAAAATCCTTGCAGCCGTTCAGGCTGTAGCAGGGAACATAGAAATATACATACATACATACATACATACATACATACATACACTTGAAAAACATTACCCTCCTTTCTGTGGCAGTCGGGTAAAAAGAAAGATAAGTGCTAGGTAGAAGCGACATAATGTATTTCTAAGAAAACGAATATGTGTCATTAACAACATAAAGCATATACAGAACGAAAAATCATATTTTAAATTGAAGAATATTGAGTGTAACAAAGGAACGGAGAGGAAAGGTAAAATCAAATGAGAAGTGTCTTAGACCTTTCATATTTCTTTCACGTATGAAGGGTTTGTTATTGGGGTTTTAGGTTGATAGGGATTTTCGCGCGTGCCGTCTTTATTGTAACAAAAACCAACCCTTCCAAATGTATAATTTTCCTTCCTTGGTGTCTACATGATTATGAAGACAATACTTGATTCGGAAGTGGAGCAGAAGTAATATTTTTTGGGGTATTTTTTTCGAATGGTTAGTAAGTATATCTACAGTACCTATATCTACATTCTAAAGGGTTATTTTTATAATACCAGCAAGATTTCAGATATGGATAGCATATTTTATAACAACATTTATTCTTCGACTTTTGATATAACTTTTTTTCATAGTATATGGGGCAAACGAGAAATCAGAACCATTTTCTTTACTACCGACGTCCATAGACATCCGCACAGAATTTATACATGATGGCCTTCCATCCTCCTCCCTCCTACATGGGCCATCGGCTACTTATACACCACACGGAAATGGAGGTAGTGCCACGCTGTATGCTTGCATGCAGCCGAATTGGGCCGGCACGACCGGGGAGGTACCTCTCGCTTACACGAGACCGGCGTGAAGTGACAGCTGTGCTGTCGCGTTTCGTGCGGTGTGTAAGTAGCCGGTGGCCCGTGGAGGTGGGTGGAGAAAGGGGGGCAGCGCATCTGCATATAGTGTCTATGCAGATGTCCATGGGCGTCGGTAGTCATGAAAATGGCTACAACTGCTCGTTTGCCCCCCTATACCATAAAAAAAAAACTGGCACAATATAATCCATAATAAAACTGCTAATAATAATTCCTTGTTAGCAGAATTATTTTTTGAGCTGAAAAATGTGGTTCAGCTGGACTGTTCCATATATTATAATCATCTTGAGGGCTACCTTGTAACGATCTTGTCATGCATTATATTTTTACTGATCTACATGCATTTATACATTATGTAGGAATAATTTAATAAAACAAATGTTCTAATTCAAACTGTAAGAGAAGCGAATCACAAAATGTACAGAAAAAGTTAACAAATACAATTTTATGCAACGCAGTGCATGCTCACCGCGCGGCGGTACAAATTGAAAATGTATTTCCGGGGAACCTTGTAGCCCTTCAAAGTATTGCCACCGTAGACGAACGAAACGGAAATAGAATTAGCGTAATTTGAAAAAAAATTAAATATGTACGACTATAATTTTGTCTGCATGCAATGATTTTGAATTGACGCATGAAAATTGACGCATGCAAAAAATTTGTTCATTAACAGAATATATATTTGTTAACGGAATTTAATGTTCTTTTAAGTGTTAAAGTTACAGTGAGGAGTAATGCGTGTTGTTTTCAAGAAAAAGTAAATGTTGCTAGCTCATGTTTTTTTTTCTACTTAGTTTTAGCAAAATTCGCCAACCATTCCGGTCTAGCTCCGTTATACTATTAAAAAAAATATACCTATAAAACAAAACAGAACTTTATTTTCTACGATATGATATTTTGCGCCAAAAATTGTTGCGCTATAAAGTAACTATTTAGTTACTTTATAGCGCAATTTTTTTAAATCAACTTTGATGGCATTTACCATCAATGCCACAATATTTTCCAATAAAAGTTTCAGGCATTTATTTAAAAAGAAATGACGCGTGAAGCAATAACGTTGAGCGTAACGCTTGGATACACAACATCCCACGTCCACTTCAGAGTCATGTTTGTTGTAATTAGGAGTAAATTCCTGTCACTTGTCGAACGCACATAATTATGCTTTATTTAGAGTTATAAGCCTTGGTTGCACCCGAGCGAGAGACTCGTATTCAACCCCAGCTATTTAGATGAAATCCAAGACCGGCATGTGTTTAGCTCGTCCTGCATTGATGGAAATGCACGTATAGGTATTTAAAAATACATGGCGCGAGAAGCAATAACATTTAGCGTAACGTTTGACTGCGCAACATCCCATGATCGCATCAGAATTATGTTTGTTATTGAAGTAAAAGTTACACGAGACCGGCGTGCAGTGACAGCTGTGTTGTCGCGTTTCGTGCGGTGTGTAAGTAGCCGGTGGCCTATAGAAGTGGAAGGAGAAAGGAGGGCAGCGCATCTGTGTAGTTTCTATATGAATGTCTATGGTCGTCGGTAGTCATGAAAATGGCTCCGACTGCTCGTTTGCTCCCACACCACAAAAAAATACGCGCGCTTGACTTGGGGAGTAAGCTGGCGAGAGCGTTACAAAAATCACACATCGGGCGAGGCCAGAGGAAGTTGTCAATCAAATTCAAAATTCAAATTCGATTTAATTGAAACGTTTTTGGATTAAAAAAATAAATATCATATGACATGTTATGTCATTGTAACTACGGTAATCAAAATTAATAATTAAGTTATACTTCAGTTGTGTGGTCTAAAGCACACATTTTTTTGTGTAGTAAACTCTTGTCACATGTTGGAGTTAACACACAGTTATGCTAAATTTGGAACATTAAGTCTTGGTTTTACCTGAGCAAGTGTCTCGTATTTTACCCCAGCTATTTGGATGAAATCCAAGACCGGGGAGTGTATGGCTCGTCCTCCATTAACGTCTAACCGTACACGAAATTGTATACATGGTAATTGCAAAAACTTCTGTTTATATCGTACTAGTTTTGCCCGTGCTTTCACACACTTTAAATTTATTCCAAGCGAGCCATCCAAATCTTAAAAAATATTTTATGATATTCAAGATTGTATATCTATATGTATTTGTCTCTTCTATTGTATATCTGTGTTCAATTTCATACAAATCCGATTTGTAATTTTTACGTGGAATAATAACAAATATTCTAACGTTAGTATCATAAATATAATTGAGGCCTTTCTAATTATCTTTATAATGTAATATATTTTGAATATTTATCTGTATGTTCTTTATAAAATCGTAAACTATACATTTGATCATGTAATGATCTTTAGCAAAGTTGTTGTGCATGATACGACCAATTTTCGACAGATGAGACGCCCGGTACAGCTACTTATATGTGAAAATAAAGAACATAATGGAGAATCTTGCTGTCACCTATTGGGGTATTTAAACGAACATTTATATTTCACTCATCAAACTGTCTTTAACATTTTTCCTAACATTTGAACTAAAATACGGTGGTTAAATAAACATCGGGGGCAGATTGCGATCTGTTTACTCACTACCTACTCGATGCTGAGTGGAGCGTGTGTGTGTGTGTGTGTGTGTGTGGACTGTGGAAACGCTTGCTCTATTCCGAAGATTTGTTGTTTTATTTCATCTGGATTTCTATCATCGATACAGACATCCGTAGTTCGCTCAATTCTATCCACCGATAGCAGGAAAACACTTTCAACAAAAATAATATTTATATTAAATGCAGGCTTAAGTGATATTTAACTAAAACCCAGATTATAGCCGATAACTTCATCGTCCTTAAACTCTTCATGATTATTATCATCATTATCATTTCGTGATTAGGTGTCATATTCTTTTAAAAGGCAATATTGAGGATAGAATTTTAATTAATTTGCCGCTTAGGCGTTCAGTAATTACGAAAACGTCGCACAAGTATGAACTGGGTAAGAACATGGTAACTAAATACAAATATAATAAAATATTTAGTATATGCTTGACTAGAGACAAAAGATTATAAGGTAAGAATATAAATGCCCACACTTTTTTTAGGCACGGTTCGTAGTAATAACAAAAATCGTGTGTCAGCACAGAATGATTAATGAAATATAACTCCTTAAATCGTTTATTATGGAATGAAAAAAAAAAAAATATAAAAAATATCTATGCACATTCTGCAATTTGATTCCTTTCATCATTAAACGTTATATTTATATATTATTGTATTTTATGTTATACCGTAAGATGGCGAATAATTTGATTCAGCGGGAAACTGAGAACTGTATTCCCTGTTTAAAAATTAATTTGAGTGAAAAAGTTTCTCAACATAATTTACATAAATGTAGACAACATTTACAACATTACAGCAGCAGAGGGACGTGATTCATTTGTGTTTGTAAAAGTAAAAGAAGCCTTTTAAAGTTAGAGTTACTTGAGATCGATTGTGGGCTATTCATCAGGGGCTAATAGAAATATTTAAAGTCTTTGGATACAATCCGTTTTCAGGGTTCTGCGCCTTAAACGTAAAAACCATTAAAGAATGGCTTTGATGTCTATATGTCTGTAATTCGGAAGGAAGTCAAGGTACCTAAAGGGTACATCCTGGGTAAATAGAATCATGAAATTTGTCGAGAAGTGCAATTTGCAATACAATACATATAAAGTATAAAATCGAAACTTGCCTATTGACCATTATATCACAGAAAGTATCGTCACAAGCTTATGTTTGTAGGTAATTTCATTCACTCAATTTCAGTTTTAAGTGGAACCAGAATGCTGCGTCTGGGTTCTGTTTAGTGTCGACTATTAAAAAATATAAGCAACAAAAGCATTTAACGATAGCATGTGAATTTTAATTAACACTGCAGTGTGCAAAAAAACTATAACTGCACAAGCGGCGGATCGAATATGAAAAAGTAATAGCACACAGAGGTCCCTACAAAAGCATTTTACAGTACAATACCGCCAGACTCGCCCTTTGTACATAGCAATTTAGTGTAATCGTATGAGCCTGTGACGTCACAATGTTTATGTTCAAAAATTCACACACTCCATGAAATAAGAAGGCACTCTAATAACAGATACTGTATTTTACAGTCTCCGCTTATTGCGTAATAGTGTGAAACTGTGAAGTGGTTTGTTTTAACGATAACGTTACATTCCTGTTTGAGAATGCGTCAAAAGTTTTAATTAGATGAGTCTGAGATTGTTCCTCGCTCCTACATGCTAGTATGTTGATGTGTCTACATACACTTTGTAAACTTGGTTGTAAAGTTCAGTTGCTTGAAATCTATGCAGGTTTCTATCGATATAAAATAAGCTTATGATGAGATTAAAATATCTTTTTAAGTTGCAACGTTTTGAATGTAAATGTGTTTGTGTCAACAAAGTTCATTTATTTTACTTTTATCATAATTTAGAAGGTCACAAATAAGGTGGGCTTATTAAATTTTGTTCAAGATAATGGGTGATGCTTTTAGATACCGCTACCGCTGCGTCAGAGTAGTGGACTATTAAAAATATGCTACGAATTGTTGTCATCCTATTAGATAATATTATAATAAACCATAATACATGTCTATTTTATGCTAAATATTAAATAATGCATATCTTTTTTTTATTGCGAAAAAACGTAGCAATTATTTGTCAACGTCAAAAACGTTTTGTGATCGGTTGAATCTCAGACGACGTCACCGGCAAGTAAACTCTAGCCGAACTGCCTAGTGTTTACACTTTTGTCACTTGCGTTTGACGTCCATCTAATCATATTGCGCTTCCATGACAGTTTGCATTGTTTTAGGCGCGAGTATAATAACTCCAACTTTAACAATATTTTTTGTTGTTAATACTGCTGATTTTCTGGAAATATTTATGTAACGTGTTTAACAAGTCATAAAGTATGAAATTAAAAAAAATCTAAAAATTGTCAAATACCCTATTATTTTGTTTAGTACCAGCAGCATAGTTTAGCGCGGCTCACTCAGTTACCATTAGGAAACTGGCGTAAATGGGTGTTGTTGTTGTATGAGTTTTGTATTTTATTTAGTTGGCATATTTAATATAACTGTACTAACAAAAATATTCCATTTTCACTATTCCTAATCTCACAAAATGCACGCTTGCTAATATAATTCTATCAAACTCCTAACATGATTTGAACGTTTAAAGATCCACTCGTGATTTCCCAAGCGCCCGTCGTCGTTTCTTATGAAATCGCTTTGTCAAGGAACTAATCGTAAAGGCCCACGATTTTGGCCTCCACATGTTTGCGACTTTCATCTTAATATATAGACAGACCATGTTAAATAAATATTCAGTGGGAGCAGCTGTTCCCAATTAAGTTCTCTGCTATTATCAAGATTATGAGTGTAAAAAAACAATGTATTATAGATCTAGAGTAAGCATGACTAATCCTAGCTAGTTTAGATTATATACAATTTCAGTTAAACAAATTAACATTTTGCCATTATACATTTAATCTGTTCATTAGGTTATTCATACACATGCCAAAACACAAAATATACCTACGTCATTTATTGGGTAAGCAAATTAATATCCTCAAAATTTTCGACATATTAACAAAATTTACTTAGGTACTAATAAAAGCTATATACCTACCTATAAAAAAGACTAGGACACTATATTATCATTAGGTTTGCAAACGCACTAACTTATGTTTTGTGCAAGTTTCAAACAATATTACTTTGCTCACAAGATACACCATCTGTCCGTCTCTTTCTTCGTTTTACTCCACATTTTGGGCACGTCTCATTGTATAAATCATTGGTAAAATCGTAATGCTATCGACTGTCAGCACCTGCGACGTGCTCTTGTACCTGGATGAACGTTTCAGCATTTTACATTGAATACGATGCTATCATGTTTTCAAAGCCATTCATCTTGTGTGTACCTTCAC
>LUGF01033388.1:0-10475 GCA_001625245.1 Calycopis cecrops | reverse complement strand
GACTTTGATAAACTCAAAGTGGGTAATAAAGTAAAGCATACTACTTAATACCCTTTATAAATTGCAGTCCGAGTTAAGACAGTAATGGAGGGCACGCCAAACAGTATCCAGCCTTGGAATGGGGCCAAATGGTTTAGACAGTAGACAATCTCTCAGGTGAGACCAAACAATTTTGGCACAAAAATATTCTGGACTTAGGGTTTTTTTGGAGATCACTCATTATGGACTGATTTAAGGAGTGAGGTTAAACAAAAAGTTTTACACTATTTTAATCGTCTTTTTATTAGCAAGATGAGTGCAAAAGCAGCGATACGCTGTTACGCGCTTACGTGGCTTAATTCTCTAGTATATCTTTGATATCTGAATCATGTTTGCTTTCATGGAGTGATCTCCTTTCGAATGGCGGAGCTGACACAGTTTTTTGTAATAGCTTATCAATATTTTTTACTTGAATAAATACATGAATATTCATGATGTTATTTTTATCAAAAATTTCATTTATTTGAAGATCTATTTACAATAAAGCGTTTATAAGCCACCATATTGGGTCCACTAAAAACTTTCAACATGGAGGAGAAATGGCGACCCTTACATCAGAAAATTACAAGTTTTTTAATAATAGCTTTCATCTTTCATCTCTTCCATTCGTATTTTCGATACTTATATAAAATATTTTAAGGATAAAGCCACCAGTAGCCGTCCAATAGTTTTCGTCTTTGTGGCTATTTCTTTTTACACAATCTTGGGTTGCTTATCTATATAATATATGTATGTACATATATAAAACTCAAAGGTGACATAGCCATCTATCAGCGCACAGCCCAAACCACTGGACGGATCGGGCTGAAATTTGGCATGCAGGTAGATGCTATGACGTAGGTATCCGTTAAAAAAGGATTTTTAGAAATTCAACCCCTAAGGGGGTGAAATAGGGTGTAGAAGTTTATATGGATTTCTTAGAAATTAGACGCGGGTGAAACCGCGGGGCACAGCTAGTTTTTTAAATAGTATGGGGGGAAAACGACTAGTTAGAGCCTTTTAATAACTCTCGACGCCCATGGACTTCCATTGCTACGTAGATGCGTTACCCTCTTTTCTCTCTCGACTCCAATGGGCCACCGGCTACTCGCATCGTGTGAGCGACAGGTACCTCCCTAACAGTGCCGGCCCAATTCCACTGCAATGCAGCACTACCTCTTTATAAAATTACTTGTCATAATATTCTGAGTAGATTTAGTTCTAAAAAAATAGATACAAGAAAAGAACTTTAAATACCATTTATTTCACAATTTTCCCAATATTGCTTACTTTTTGCAATTTATAATATAAGAATTTATGTTTCAGATTCCATCAAGTGCTGAAATAAAACAACATCAGTGGTTCTGCAAAAAGCGCGAACGCTGCCATCCAACATTGTTGGTATGCTGATGACAATATGGCGGCCGGCCAACGTTCCGTCCGTTCGACTGATAGCGGACTAAATTCCAGTCTCAATCAATATTCATAATCAGCCGACATCATTCAACTGCCGTCAAATACGTTCTCGACTGAAATTATAGAAAAAAAATAATATAAATAAACTTGTAGGATGAAAATTATTTGAATCGTCAAAGTCGAAAATTCTGGATAGCCAGTTTAGCAAAACCATATTATCTTCCTCTTAAGCTAAATATCTGAGTTAGAATGATCACAATGTCTCATTACATTTTTATCACATGGTACTGTTTATTACATTTAGGTCTAGGTGCGCCCTGTCGCTGACAGATCCGGGGTACTCCAGTAGAAGCGGCTGAGGGCACCCGAGGAGTTTAACGGTCGGTTAACGAGTCTCCACACATTGGATCCAAAAAAGCTATTTACTCCATGTAGGTATCCTGACATGGAATAAACAGCTTTTTTGGACCTGCAACTCTCACACCCCCTGGCTTTCAGGTCCAAAAAAAAGTAAGTGTGTGTACTTGTGTAAATTATTATTTGACCCTAGTGGATCAAACCAAAGTACAAGACTTTTAATGTATTGGCGTGTTAGATTTGCCTACGCGAGTGACACCGAACTTATTAAAATATGCTATAAGCAGACTTTTAGGTTTTATTTTATTCAATTTAAGGGTGCTATCGGTAAAAAGTGCCGAAATTGAGTATTTTGAAGGAAAATTACTCGTAAATGGAAATAATCTATTAAAGATCAACTTTGGTTCCGCATAGCACAAATATTCTTATAGGATTTGTATAGATTATAAATTGAAAATTATTATTATTTACGAAGAAAAAGGTATATTTGGAACTCATGTTTTCGAAAAGACTGATTTTCGAAATGAAATTACGAATATAAGCAGTGGATTGTGGATACCTAAAAAATACCTACTATTAGGAAATATACTGCTATAGGTTTCGTATAGAATAGAAAAGTAAATTGATTTCATTAAACTCGGCAAAAAAAATATTTTTGTAACTTAAATTTTGCCAAAATAAAACATAATTTTTCTCATGACAATAAATGTGGAAAAACTTCAGAAATTTACTCATTTATTAACACGATATTCGATTATCAAAATCACAAAAAAAAATAAACATTATTATGTTAGATTTTATTTAATTAAATTTCAAAGTTACTATTGAATTACGCCATGTAAGTCTTTTTATGCTCACAAATATTTTTATTGCTTAAGTCAATAAAAAATATTTGTGCTATGCGGAACCAATGTTGATCTTCAATCGATTATTTCCATTTACGAGTAATTTGCCTTAAAAAAACTCAATTTCGGCATTTTTTACCGATAGCGCCCTTAATACATTTTCACATTGTTTCAAAACATCTGTTTGACATCAGAGTCACGTACAACTAATTAAATAAAGTTTAAATTCAATTAATTGAACAAGCATCGGTGGTTCAGTGGTAGAATGCTCGCCTGCCACGCGGGCGGCCCGGGTTCGATTCCCGGCCGATGCATCGTTTTTACACAAATGTGCCTCTATTTATTATTATCATTAACAGCGCATTAAATTATTAACCTAGCGTTGTGATAATATTTTGGTGATATTTTTACGAAGCGCATGTGTTACATATACCATCACGCTTCTGCAAATAGGAGTGGAGTACGCAGATAGGGTAAAACCGCGTGACCTTGCTAGTGAAATATAAGAGAAGGGAAGAGAGCAAACAGCTACGCAAATCTGTTTTCAGTTTTTCTATTTTACCTTCTGACACGAAAATATTTTTCAGTGTTGGTGAAATTGGTGATAGAAATTAGAATACGTAAACCTAAAAGAAAGTTTTATTTAGTGCAAGGCACAAATGAGCAGTTAGAGAATTTTTGTGTCTCCGAATGCCATTAACTTCGAACAGTTCGAAAGTGTAAAAAGCATTTTAATTCGGAATATAAAATTGCTATTTCAATTAAAGTCATAAAGTAAGTACCGATAGTTGAAAAATAAACAGTTTATAGATTTTTAAATACTAGGGATAAAATATGCTAAACTCAACTTTGATAAGGTTAAATTAACTCAAACTTTAATAAAATTTACTTTTTATGAAGTACTAGCTGTACCCTGCGTGCGTGGCTACGCTTGGCGCCATCTGTCGAAAAAAACCGACTCAGAAACCTTCGTAGGTTCATGCACAACAACTTTGCTAAAGATCATCACATGATCAAATGTATAGTTTAAGATTCTATAAAGAACATACAGAACAAACATTAATTTTTATATATAAAGGTAGGGCCATAAGCAAGCACACCGAGCAATTCGGCGATAACCGACGCCCATCTACATCGGTACCGTTAGTTATTATGCAGATATGTGTTTATAAGGTACATACAAGGCGGTATAACGTGCAGTGGTCCACCGGAAAGCTACAGATCGCACAAAACGCCACAACACAGCTATCACTTCACGCTGATGTCGTATAAGCCAGGGCTTCCCAAACTGTGCGTCGTGACGCCCTGAGGCGTCCCAGGGGCGCCGCGTGTCGCTAGGTCTATGCAACTAAGACCCCGTCCAGATTTAGCGTATTACGCGCGTATTAGGCCTGACTACAAACAATTTAACGAGGTGGTCGGGTTTCAAGTCCCTCAAAATTTCACACACGTAGTTAGTAAATAGTAATAAATATAGTTCAGTACTTTTTTATTATATTTAATGTGCAACATAATAATGTAAAAAAAGAAAGACATAAAAAAAGAAACACGACTCGTAAGGGCCTTGAACCCCGACCACCTCGTTAAATCGTTTGTAGTCAGGCCTAATACGCGCGTAATACGCACAATCTGGACGGGGTCTTAGTCAAGATGCACTGTATCATAAAGAGCCAGCCAGTTAGATAAATATCTCTTTTTATTTTTATGATAATGTTTTGAATTTGTTTTCTTTTAATCCTATCCTACTAATATTATAAACTAGCAGCGCCACGCGGTTTCACCCGCTTAACCCGCGTACACAAGCGGTATGGTATATACCCTATAGCGTTCCTCGCTAAATGGACTAAGTAAACTAAAGAAAAACTAAAGAATTTTCCAATTTGGACCAGTAGTTCAAGAGATTATCGCGTTCAAACAAACAAACTCTTTAATTTTATATATTAGTATAGATGAGAAAGTTTGTATGTTTGTTTATTTGTTACTCCTTCACGCAAAAACTACTGTAACGATTTTAATGAAATTTGGCACACACATAGGGGGTACCTTGGATTAACACATAGGATAGTTTTTATTATGAAAAAAAATGTTCCTATGGGATGCCTTGGGATGATTTTATATTTTCCACGGGATCGAAATTTACGCGGGTGAATCCGCGGAGAGCAGCTAGTAAAAAATATAAATGTCAAATTCGTGTCTTCCTGATAACTGTAGTCTGTACAAGGTTAGTTAGTACATACAAAAACCGGTTAGTATTTTTGGGGACCCAAGGAACAGGATAAATAAGTTTGGGAAGCCCTGGTATAGCGATACCTCCCCAGTCGCGCCGGGTGACGGAGCTGCTATGCGGCAATAGCACTACCTCCAGCTCAACTTACTTTACCATTTTTAATTTAAGCACAAGCAAAGAAGATTTACATAAACTTCCGTATTCCGTAGGCAATTTGTTAAATATTCACATTTCGTTCCCAAAACGAAAACTAAGACGAAGACATTCATTAAAATAATTTAATTTGCATTTGCCCTGGTTCTCTAGATTTTTAAATGTATTTGTATTATTAATTAGCGTCTACCGAGTGCGGAATACGACGCTACGCTCAACGATCCTCATCGCAGACATCGTCAACAAGACCGTCAGGCTAAAGTGGGAGTGGGCTGGTCATGTGGCAGAATGGACGCCGAGAAGTGGGCCAACAGAACATCCCAGTGCAGTGCTGCCGTCCTCTAACTAAAAGGCGGCTAAATGACATCTGGTCATTTTTAACCTTAGACATTATACTTTAAAAAAAGCGGCCAAGTGCGAGTCGGACTCGCACACCGAGGGTTCCGTACCAAGTTGTATTTGCGTTTTTTGAATATATTGTGTTATTTATCAAAAACTAATAATGATATCTCGCTGAAACCAATTTTCATTGATAGTTTTCATTGAGATCTACAGCATATATATTTTTTAGATTTCCCACCCTCTTATTTTGAAAGCTAGAGGGGGGGGACACTCATTTTTCCACTTTGGAAGCGTCTATCTTTCAAACGATTAATTTTGACGAAAAATGGTTTTAGTAACCTTAATGTCATTTTTAAAGACCTATTCACAGACATCCCTCACATACAGATTGGATGAAAAAAAAAATTTATATTCAGTTCTATGTTTGGAGTGCCCCCCCCCCCCCTTTATTTCTTAATTTATTAATTTTTATTCAAAATTCTAATAGCGGATCACAGAATAAATCAACCTACAAAGTTTCAGCTACGACGGCCCAATAGTTTCGGAAAAAATGACTGTGACATACGGACGGACAGACATGACGAATCTATAAGGGTTCCGTTTTTTGTCATTTTGGCTACGGAACCCAAAAAAATCCTCTTTCTGTCTGTCTATGAATGATATTTCTATCTTTTACCGTTTCGAAAATAGGTTACTTTCATCCCTACTCTTCGATAGTGGAACAGTTCTCTGTACATTCCAACAGAAAACAACTCCAATAAAATAATTTAGTCTGAAACACATTACTTTATCTAATAAACATTTGACAATGTATTAAACTTTGATTATGATTAATGTATAATATAATGTATATCTAATATTATGATAGAAACCGAACTGGATGGAGGTAATAAATATTGGAACCTCGTGCAAGCGACAACTCTCGCTACCTTTACACTTTTATCTGTAATTTATTACCTAGGTACTTTCAAACATTTTCTTTTCTTTGTCTTTTCTCTTCCGCATATTATAATACTCTACTAAATTTAGGAGCAATATAGAGGGTTCGGAAACTTAGTAGAGTCAAGCGTACGTCACTCGCTCGAGGTCACGCGTTTTATACCTACGGCTCGGCCTATCTTCGAAGATATCGGCGACACAGGGCCGTCGTACTCTCGCGCGTTCACATAATATTGTGCACTGTAAGATTTTCGCGTTTAGTAAAAAATGCCGAAACCAAGTAACAATTGTGAAGTGCATGGGTATAAAAGAAAAAAAAACATTGAAAATCGTACCGCGTTTAGATGCACGCATTATAATATTTTTTGTGTTTTTGATGTGTTAGATACCTATTTATTATTATACATAATATATTTCCAAATACTTACTTTTTCAAATACTTATTCAAGTTTCTACCTGTTTATTTATATCGAGTAAAGAATGCTTAAACATTACTTTTGTTGTACGGGAGCCCATGTTTGATATTTACTTAATTTTTATTTAACTATTATTTATTCTGTGAAAATTTCAGCGTTTTAACTATCACGGTTTATAAGATACAGTCTAGTGACAGACATACAGCGGAGGCTTAGTAATAGGTAGTAATAGTAGTAGTAGTAGTAGTAGTAATAGTAATAAGTATATATAGTAGTATACCTAGTAATAATAATAATAAATAATAAATATCCCATTTTTACTATTTAGGTACGGAAACCTAAAACATACATGTATTGTATATATAAATATTATGTAGGTACCTACTACGTACTTAGGTAATTATTTCTAGTACCTACCCGTTGCTTTTTTTATAGTACCTATAGGGGACAAACGATCAGCCGGAGCCAAAAAGAAGTCCATTAAAATTCAAACTTTTTTATTATCTATTATTTATTCGTTTTTATTTGTGCTATGGATTATTCCATCTAAAAACATCTTTAGTTTCATACTGAATAATGTGCAAACATCTATTAAACTAATTCACGAATAAAAATTATTAATATTTCACAATATTTTTTAAATATTACTAAACTCATGTTGCTACCAACCCTTGAGCATTTGTTTTATGACGTGTTTGCACGTAAGCCATACAATCTGCATCTCTATGCAAGCGTAAATAAGGTGCATTTTTCTTCGCTGCGAACATGAGCGAGATTTTGTAGGTAATTATAGCGGTAGGTATTGACACTTTTGTATGGGAGTGAAGTATCTGTTAGGTTTATTAATCTGTGGTAGAGTATTGTAATATGCATATTATAGACTAATTAATTAATGATTGAGATACAAACTCATCTACGGCAAGTAATGTTTTTCTTAAGCAATCATACAAAGAAGCTACGTGTGACTTTTTTGAGACTGGGGAATCCATTTATCATGCATACAATAGTGTCATTCCAACATAATGGCAAGTCGATAAAATGCCCAAAATGAACCAAAGACAGCCCCCACTTACAGGGAAGTGTAAGTTGTATTACAATAAGTTGGGACACAGTTAAAAACACTAAATAATTTTGAAACAGGAATACGGCTAATAAATAAACAGAGCTCCGTAGCTTACTTTTCGATGCAGTTAATACGTGACGCTCTATTATTTGCTAGCTCTGCAGCCAAACGTTCCCCGTGAGTTATAGCTTCGGATTGCAGTACTTCATCCCATGTGAATAATGATCTCAAATAATTGTGCTACAACTGTACTTTTATGGATGGCTTACAGCAATTTATTGTGAAATTATTTGTTGTAAATGAGCTCCATATTTCTCTGCGACTTTTGCGTAATTCTTAAGTATGAGGAGAACTTACTATACTTATTGTTGTGGACGAGATTTGTAAATTGGCTCTGGTACTAAATAATAAAGAAAAGATAAGAGAATAGTTCTCATTTGCCAGCCGTTAGGCGGATCACACACGGCACGCGGTTGGCGGTGAGGCGGATCTCAAGTTACATTGGGCTCTACCGTTCCGTTGATACCTAACACACGTACACCGCCAGACCGCGCGGTCGAGCGGCGCTCTCGCCGCGACCGCCTCTCCGCGCGTAGGGCCGCGCGGAGAGGCGGTGCCTCACACACAGACAACCGCGTAACCGCGCGGATCAAGAATTTCAGATTTAAAAAATTTTAGGTATCAACGGATTTCATAGAACCCAACATAACTTGAGATCCGCCTCACCGCCAACCGCGTGCCGTGTGTGATCCGCCTTACTACGACAGTCCGCGCAGTACTCTAATCTTCTCTACGAGTTACGACCTATTTAAAGTATAATGATAACACACATAAGGACGACAGCACACAAGACTTTTAGATGCAGCGACTTTGCGACTGAATCGATATAGTCGCACGATATAGCGACTCTGCAGTCGCAGTAGAGTCGTGCGACAGTAGTGCGACAGTCGCGACTGCATTTAGAAGTTAATTGACACAAATTAGCGACTAAATTGACGCGTCTGGCGTCTTGAAGTGAGTGCTCACCGCGTCTAGTCGCTGCATTCAGCTTCTAAAAGGCGTTTAAATCGCCGGTCGCGTCTAAAAGTATCGTGTGTTCTGTTAAGTCTAAAGATATTCTACCAAGAACAAGTTAGAAAATTGCAAATACAAGATAAGTTAATTACGTAAGAGGTAGTGCCACACTGCATGCTTGCATGCAGCCGAATTGGGCGGCACGACCGGGGAGGTACCTCTCGCTTACACGAGACCGGCGTGAAGTGACAGCTGTGCTGTCGCGTTTCGTGCGGTGTGTAAGTTGCCGGTGGCCCATGGAGGTGGGAGGAGAAAGGAGGGCAGCGCATCTGTATAGCCTCTATAGTCTATGCGGATGTCAATGGGCGTCGGTAGTCACGAAAATGGCTCCGACTGCTCGTTTGCCCCCCTATATCATTAAAAAAAAAAAAAAAAAAAAAAAAAAAAAAAAAAAAAAAAAAAAAAAAAAAAAGTGTACTGTAAGTATAATAATTCATACAGACAAATTTTGACTACGGCGACCATTTCTGTAGAAAGTCAAACAAACGTCCGTACAAATTAGGAAATCAGTTAAGACTTTAGAGTCCGACATAGCGCTCATTAAGTAAATTATTTAAAAGCTTGTCCAATGCCGTGGTTGCGGTGGACTCATGTAGCAAGTATCTTGGACATTAATTTAATTAAAGGTAGGGACTAAGGCTAGCACCAAATATCACTACATAGTATAAAACAAAGTCCGCCGTCTTCGTGTCTGTATGTTTAGATCTTTAAAACTACGCAACAGATTTTAATGCTTTTTTTTTTAAGATATAATGATTCAAGAGGAAGGTTTATATCATGTACTTAGTCTGGCCATAAATACTGTTACAATTTAAAATAAAAAAATATTACTTTAGAATTTGGAATCTGTAATTTTTATACGATTGTCCATTGTGTTCTCTCATCTTGGCGCCAATACATTGTACAATATTTTGTGCTATAAAAATGGAGTGGGGTGATAAAGAGAACAGAATCGCTGTGATTGCATTACACAAAGTAGGTATGGAGCCAAATGCAATTTTTAAAACTTTCCATACACTTGGTATTAGTCAAATGTTTGTGTACCGAACTATTACTAAGTACAATGAGACTTCCTCTGTTTGTGACAGAGAAAGATCTGGCCGTGCACGTAGAGTTCGTTAGAAAAAGGTGTTCACAGCAGTATGGAAAAGAATTCGAAGAAATCCTGTCCGAAAGCAAAAGATTTTATCTCGGGAAATAAGGATAGCACCTAGAACCATGTCGTGTATTTTAAGAGATGACTTAGGACTTCATCAGGTCATTTCTTACCTAACTGATAAATTAAAGATGAATAGGGTGGAGAAATCGAAACAACTACTGAAGCGGTACGCAAAGGGTGGTCATAGAAAAGAAATATTTACTGATGAGATTTTTTTTACAATTAAACAACGTTTTAACACACGACATGACCGTATTGATGCTCAGAGTACTTAAGCTTCAGTGATGGTTTGGTGGGGTGTTAGCTATGAAGAAGTGACTGAGCCATATTTTTCTTGAAAAGGTATCAAAACATCGGCACAAGTGTACCATTCTTGGGAATGTAGTTAGGCCCTTAATAACACCATATTCAATAAGTAAGTATGGTCCTTCCAGCAAGACTTGGCACCGGGTCATAAAGCTCGGTC
>LUGF01033177.1:34882-45015 GCA_001625245.1 Calycopis cecrops | reverse complement strand
ATTTTAGGTTCTCTATCAAGGCATATATTACTTTACTTGTAGTTTGTACTTTATACACAACTTATGTACAAAATACTAGCCTTACAAATCCAAGGCGGTAATTATTAAAAAGGTTTAAATGCGAACTATGACAAACTTACATATTACAATATAATATACAATAGGTATCTAAACAATAATAAAAAGAAAAATGTTATAGATTTAAAGTAATATTGTAATTATTTGAACAGGAGCGTCTACACGAGAAGAACCAGGGCGAGCTGAACGACAGCCTCGAGCCGGCGCAGCCCGCAGGCCCCGACGGCGACTTCGCCCCGTTCTCGCCCTCCAAGGCAACCACTTCTCCATTTTACATTTTCAATTGAGCACACACGTTCACTTACTTGGACCGCCTTTAACATGAGCTCTTCGGGACCGTCAGAATAAGATTATTAATGCGACGTTACTACGAAACTGGACTGTCTTGTCTGCTGTCTGCTTAAAATTCAATTTCTCCTACGTTGGAAAACAGTCTGGTAAATCATCAATGGCAATAAATTCAACAACTGATTGATAATATAAACTTAAGCAAGTATACCGAGCCTCTTCTCTCCCATTCCCTAGACACTGAAATAAATTAATTTAGGTATTACAATAGTAAAAATGTTAAATATATCCATGTAATAGATATAAATATAGAATATACATTTCCATTGTAACACCTGCCCTGTGTTATCTCTATACTTTAGTGCACTCTACTATTCTCATTATGTCCACAAGTTGCGGTGCCCCGCGCCTTGCCCGAGTTAGACGACATACTGGAGATGTTTCAATTAATCGACAGCAGCGACGAGGGCTCGGTGGATGTGAGTTCAGGCGCGAAATGATCGTACAATATCTAACTGCCTACTCAAAGTCAGCTAAATCTATATCTATACATGACAAGTCTGACTGACTTATATATTATATAAAAGCACAGCCGAAACTACTGGACTTCAAATTTGGTAAAGGGGTTCCTGTGATTTTCACAGCATTTAGCAGTTAGTGTTACTACTATAGCACTTTTAGAACTTCCCCACAAACCCTTAAGGGGTTGAAACGGGAGGTTGAAGTTATTAATCTGAACGACACAGCTAGTTTTATACTCTGATTAAATTGTTGGCAGCGGGTGGTGGTGTCCTCGTCCGCGACCCCGCGGGCCTCGCTCAAGCGGCGCCAACACGCGCCCGCACACCAGGGCCGACCCAAAACGAGGTTCAGCTCGGAGAAGGTACAGTAGCAGCTGACACATTTTTATGTAGATAAGATTGCAGGCAAATGGATAATATGTAGGTGCATACAAGTACAGGACACCTTTGTCGAACATCCATTGTTTTTTTATAGTATAAGGAGGCAAGCGATCAATCGGAGCCATTTTCATGATTACCGACTACCATAGACATCGTATAGAGACTATACTGATGAGCTGCCCCCTTCCTCCTCCTCTCTCCATGGGCCACCGGCTATTTACACACCCACAGCGATAGTAAGTGAGAGGTACCTCCCCTGTTGTGGCGACCCAATTCGGCTACATGCATGCATGCAGCGTGGCACTACCTCTGCTAAAACCTCTTGCTTCAAAATAGATGTAAAATTATTTTATTACTAGTGCATCACTAACTTTATTTTTCTTTGCAGGGACTTTCAAGACAAGAATAGTAGGTATTTCTTAATACTATTAATATTATTATTTGTGTAATATTAATATTATGATCCGTAGAGGATCTGTCCGAAATTAAATATTTGATAATAATAGTCTTATTATTTGAATTTCAGAATAAAACTTGTTATCTACATCATGTACGTACATATGCGTTCCTATTTCGCTGAGCCATTTTATCCTTTTCGGGGACATAATATTTATTCAAGTACATAACAGTACTTTTATATTATAGTGTTATTTATTGAAGACCGGCCAAATTTTCTAATTTGGTCCAGACTAGATAATACATTCGATTAATGAAATACAAAAATTTTTAAAAATATATTTTTGTTCTATGCGAAGAACATAACGCGTAGATGACTACGGCAGTTGTGATGAACTTTGTACATTTCCTGGAGTGGTGCCGGCGTCTGCGACGTTGAAAAAGTATTTAAAAAGGATGAACCTCTGGAATCGACTGTCTTATACTATATTACCTTAGCGTAACGTAATATTATCCTACTAATATTATAAATGCGAAAGTTTGTATGTTTGTTTGTTACTTCTTCACGCAAAAACTGCTGAACCGATTTTCGTGAAATTTGGCACACACATAGAGAGTAACTTGGATTAACACAGGATAGTTTTTATCCCGAAAAAATGTTCCAATGGAATGCCATGGGTGATTTTCTATTTTCCACGGGATCGAAATTTACGCGGGTGAGAACTTGGGGCGCAGCTAGTAGTATATATATCCAGTGATTTGTAGGATATTTTGTTAAAAAAAGTATTTATTTTAATTTTAATGCATATTCTGAATGAGAATCGAGTACCGAATTCGCTACTGCAGTGATGAAAATGACTCATCAGTCGTCCTGTATTTCATTATTTCAGAATGTGGAAACATCAGTTTCTATTGTTTAATAACGGCCGCCGCATTTTTAAAAGATTTTATTATAAGGTTTTTATAGCTTACTCCTTTTGTTTTGTTTGTCATGGGTCTAATTTAGTAATTGAAATTTCACCTACGTCCTGTCAATAGTTTAATCTGAAATTTGGTATATGCCTCTGAATCTGGTGACAATACAATAGTGTATATTTAATATTATTATTAACCCAAGATGGCTGCCGTTACAAGATGGCGGATCCATCCCAACTTAGGTTTTTCATCTCATCAACATGGGTATCAAATTAAAGTGCTTGGTAAGTGTAATACAGTGCACTATACAAAATCACAAGCTCTAGTGGATGTCTATGGGCGTCGGTAGTATGCCGGGCGTCGGTATATATATGTCGCAGTCGCATTGTCTAGCCTCATAGTGCCAATCCACTGGACTCGCTCGCTTCGCTCGCTCGTTGTGTATAAACATGTCTAACATAACCTAACCCATCCAAGTATGATTCTGCATATATATTTAACAAGTTTTCTTTGTTTAAATCAATGTTTTTATCGCATTCTAGTGAGACATTTTCCTTTATTTGACGCCATTGTTGTTGTGAGCGCCGCGAGTGTTAAAATTGGGAACTACATAATATATTCTGTCAAAAAGGCGAATAATGACACGGACTATTACATTACGGCTAGCCATATTGAATAACGTTTAGCGGCGAACATTTTCTGGCGGAGTTTGACCCGCCGCATTACAAAACGGCCCTGTTTTTCTATATGGCTAGCCGCAATGTAATACGGTGGTTTATACAATCCGACTGCGACATCAATACACCTTAGTCTGCCTCAGTCCGCTCGCGGTCTCGCGCCCGTGAGGTTTTACGCTTTGGTAGTAGGTACTTAGCTACTTTTAAAATGTCCAATCCCAAGGGTAGAAAATCATGTGTTGTGCCGAAATGTACTAATACAACTATCAATTCGTATATGTTATACTATCATTATATACACACAGGGTTAGTTTTTGGTCACCGGCCATAGTTAAAAATAAGGAAAAAAAACATAATTTCAAGGGTGTGTTTTAATTTTAACGTCTTATTACAAATATTTTGACACATAAACATCGATTTGAAACGGTCCCTAAATACATCTACGCGCATTAGCACCCGAAGAGTGTTAAGTAGTAAGTAGTAGTAGTAAAGAAGTATCCACTTTAATTATTGTAACTGTTTTTAATTAATGATTTTTATTAAATGTTTAAATTGTGTAATCATATTAATTGTTTTAAGGTTTTTATAACATTTTAATAAAAACAACTGATTAAAATTTTTTATTAATAGTTTGGCGAGGTTATTAGATTATTTGTTTTTGTAGGTTACAACTTACAATACAATAGACTTTCCTAAAGGGTATTCAAATATTTGAAATCGACTTATTATTACAATAATTAAGATAACTTCTTCTTTTTTTGTGAGAGGCAGTGCCACACGGCATGCTAGGATGCAGCCTAATTGGCCCGGCACGACCGGCGAGGTACCTCTCGCTTACACGAGACCGGCATAAAGTGACTGTTGTGCTATCGCGTTTCGTGCGGTGTTTAAGTAGCCGGTGGCCCATGGAGGTGGGCGTCTATGGGCGTCAGTAGTCATGAACATCTCCGATTCCCGACTACTTGTTTGCCCCCATGTTGTTACCATAAAAAAACTATCTAACCTACAGTACTTACCTAATATTTTGTCACAAATAGGTATTTCAATAAATGTTCAAAATACGAAACGGGCTACCCGTTTCTTTCGATGCAAAGCTTAGCACGTTTTCATAAACTATTTTTTAATAAATTTTGCGTGTCACTATCACTTTTAACTTCATTTACACACAATTACACAATTATTTAATTTTAAGGTCTTGATAACTTGATGACCGATTGACTTGATGTTGTTGGCTAACATCGAATCATCTAGTTGTGTTGTTTGAATTAGTCTCGATTTCTCGAATAAACCAAACACAGCGTTCTTTAACTCTGGTGTTATTGTGGTGTTCTGGCCACGACCTGATGCATGTGAAGGTGTGACGAACTGTCCGTGATCGAGCAACCTCTGATTTGTGGCTAAAATTGTGCTTCTATTAGGTACTCGCGAGTTTATCCCGCGTATCTGTAATATCTCTGGGCACCACGTAGACTTTCTCTGTTCAAAATATAGCATCCAACCATTTCGTAATATTCATCATTGGAGTATTGATTCGACATAATTGTAAAAGAGAGCGCGTGAAAATTACAAATAATTATTATTTAAACACGTATCGATTGTATGACGCTCTGCATGCAACTGAAGGACGCCGCCCGCGCCACCACGACATTCACGGCCTTTCGGCAAGTCGGACTTGCGACATCAAAGGTACCGCCGCATCAGCCGCGCGCGGCGGCAATGATCAATAATGGAGAATGTTACTATATATGCCAAATCGCTTGAAAGTTTGTCCCAGTAAAGCCCGTAAGTAAATAAATATACTACTTTTTGTTTCGTTCAAAAATTCCTAGTAGTTTTGATTTTACAGGCATTCAAACTTTCGAAAAATATTGAGTTCCGCTAACGGTCACGGACCGCCTGTGACGTCACACCACAACGCGCTCAGGGCGCTCTCAGTCGCGCGTCCATAATACTTACTTCTTGATGATGATATCTCAAAAACTATTCATCTGATTGATATAGTGTAAAGGGCAATTTTAATTTGCATTAAATTCCTAAGCTAACTAACATATTCATTTGGATAAGGATTAATACTGAACTAAAGTAAATTGCTTTGAAAATAACGTAATGTTTTAATTAAAAATTTGAGCATAAAAGTGACTATTGTAAGTAAACAATAAGAGATAGAGATATGTTATCTTGAACTTTTTTGTAGCATTTTTATAGATTTTGAATTCAGCACATTAATCAACTATATCTTTGCTAGTTTACGCGGCGTTTGCGTGGAAAGCTCCAAGTTGGCGAGATTTTTGGCGAGCTATTCAACATTTAACGCCGTATTTCTGCTAATATACATAAAAGCATAGTAATTTATATGCCTAAACGTTTCTCAAAAATTACTCTTTCTATTGTTGAAAACCGTATAAAAATCCGTTGAGTAGTTTTTGAGTTTATCGCGTTCAAACAGACAGAAAGACGCAGCCGGGCGACTTATTTTTATAATATGTATAAGATTACTTTTTATAAACGTCTTTTATTATAAATGTTTTCAGCTTCCTGCATTTCCGAAGCTGTTATACATCCGTAGAGTATCTCAAATCACAAATTTTAATCCGATTGAGTATATTGTACCCTCGTTTATTTGAAGACATCTTGATTCCGTCATTTCGTTCTTTCAAACTGTTATTACACTTTCATTATAGGTAGTATGTTTACAGCTGCCTCTACTGGCGGCACAATTTTCGTAAGTTATGTTCAAACTTATTGCTCTTTCATTGCATACCAACCGGCAATAATACTCTATAGCACCTAACGGGGTGTGAACACCAGAATGCGAACAGTGCAGAATCACACCTGAGCCCTGAAGGGCTCGGGTGTGATTCTGCACTTTACCATACATACATCACCTACTCTTTTTATTTAATACAAATCTTGGATATTATATTTAGTAAGAGGTGTGACACGCTGCACGCATGCATGTAGCCGAATGGAGAATGTTACTAGGTATGCCAAATCGCTTGAAAGTTTGTCCCAATAAGGCCCTTATGTAAATAAATATACTATTTTTTGTTTCATTTTGATGTTTTTGTTGTTTTGATTTTATAGACACTTAAAGCACATGAGTATTTTCTTTGTGCCGATAGCTCTTTCTACATATATCCGTTTAAAGCTGCATTTTGTTGTCTCTAAAACTTCTTTCTTGGTCGGTTTTAATTTAGTGGGACGATCTCACACTCTATATTTCTATGACGTTACCAACGTATACCGTAATTTATTTTATCTACACTAATGTTGTAACATTCTACTTTTGTTTCCAATACTTGACTTATAATAACTACTGTTATAGCTCAGACAACAAAAAACTCAATTGACATGATGTTTTAATATCCAAATCGATATCGTAAAATCTCATTATAACACTGTGTGAGAGCGAGAGAGAGAGAGAGAGAGAGAGTGGTGAGAGAGCCTTATTTCAAAATCCTTATACTGCGCGCGTTCGCTCCTGATTGGCCCTGCGCGCGCTGCAGCTGCGATCTCATTGGTTCAATGCCAGCTTGCGAAATATTTGTGAGAAAGAGACAAAGCTCTACAAAAAAATGAAAACAAAAATGAACGCCACAGATAACGAATAATCTACTGTTTAGTAAAAATTTAAAAGTAAAGTCGTGATTTTTTCACATTATATTTCAACATTGAAGCTAGTATTTTAACATTGAATTATAAAAAGTATATATTTACGCGCCGCAATTTTTGCAATCATATTAAAGTATTTAATAAAATTATTTATCTTCAAGAACATTACATTTTAAATCGTCGGTCAAGCAGTCGTCGCCTCGTCGGTCAAACAGTCGTCGCCTCGTCGGTCAAGCAGTCGTCGCCTCGTCGGTCAAACAGCGTCGGTTCGATGTGACAATATACGTATCTACGCGTGAATTTAATGTTTCGCAATGTTTTATTAATTGATTAATTGTATTAGTGAAGATAAAGTAGTGTATGCAACTGCATATAACACGGGTATTAAAACACTCGTGTTACTATTTGGAAACTCGCTCAGCTCGTTTCAAAAACTCACACTCGAGTTTTAATACCCTTCATTATACGACAGTTGCATAAACTACTATTATCGCATCAAGGACGTTAAAAAAAAGGCGGACAGAGTCTCTTGAAACAATAACTGTCCCATAGTAAGCTACACGTACATACAGAGCACACACATTGACACAATAGTATGCTTCCTGTTGTTCCTCGATACTTTTACTTCAAGGGTTCAGCCGAATTTATTAATATTTATTAACGCTCTTTACAACACGACTGTTTATATTTATACAAAATTAAATTACTGTAATATTATTTAAATACCATGTTCACTGTCGACAATAATTATCTTTATATAAGTATACAAGGTTGATACAAGCGAGAGGCATTAAATTAAACCACATATTACTGTATCATTTCCAGGCCACACCACAAAAATCACATCAATCGGAGCCGAATAGTTTAGCCACAGAAATTTTTTAAAGTTTTTTCTCACTTCGTACACGCTGTATCGCAGCTGAACGCCGACTATGGCCGGACGGGGTCATTCATCCCGTTCTCGCTGTAGCCGCCCGCTACAATGAGTGTTAACAATTTTTCGCTATTTAACTTGTTTGAAAAAGTATTTTCGTATACTTGTAAACTTTTTTTAACAGTTTCGAATTAACTATAGGCACTTATCGTATATATGGTTTAATTTAGTGCTTCTCGCTCTTATCAACCCTGTATATTTCTTGTGTGCGTGTGTATATCACTGAACTCCTCCTATGTGTTGGAGGGTGTTTGAGAATGGTGGTGATCCGCGGGCTTAGCCTAGTATATTATATTTAAAAGTAAAGGCGATACCGCCGTAAGTAAATATATTATATATTTGATACGTATATAATCAAGTGCCTACTTAAATAAAATCACTAAAGACTTTTGAAACTTTATGGCATATTTATATGAGCAACACAACAACTTCTTATTTAATACCTTAGATTAAGTATACTGGCGTATACTTCATCTAAGTTTAATACACCTGTTGAGACGGCTCTAATATAATAAATAATAAATCTAAAAAAAAATATCGATTTTCATACGATTTTCGATATTGGAAATGTGAGTGAGGTGAGGCAGTGGCCAATCGCAAGCCTTTCTATTATAAAAATATCGATATCTTGATGTATCGATATCGCAACATTACAGTGCATTAATCTGAATCGCAGTTCGATAGTGTATTTAATGCTTTGAAACATTTTGTAAAGACTTGATCGATAAATGTCGAATATCACCTATTGTGTTAGACATCGTCATTAAAAACGAATACACTCCACGTGTTACGCTTTAACTATTTGTGTCATAGCCCATAACATGGTAAACGTATGCCCAAGAGAGTGCAATTTACAGGAGTTCAAGACGCGTAGCATAAATAAATACTTATGAGGACTAAAATCGTGTGACATAGTAACGCTTTACCGCTCTTGGTCTTTGATAATGTCATAGACATTATAACACAAATTTTGCATGCATATCGGGTAGATCTAAGAATCTATTTTTCCATCTCGATATTTGGTTCAAACTACAAACTAAGTGGTTCCCTTTGTACTTATATTACACTGGAGTGAACTGTGAGGGTACTTATACGGTACCTACTTACTTACGGTTATTACATTATTATTTTTTAAATTTATCGTATTAAGAGGCAAGAACAGTCGGAGCCTTTTTCATGACTACCGACGTCCATAGACATATTGTCCATAGAGGTTGTACACATGCGTGGACCTTCTTCCTCGTCCCCCCTTCATGGGTTAGTTACGCACCGCTCGAAACACACTGTCACTTTACGCCGGACTCGTGTAAGCGAGATGTACCTCCCCGGTCGTACCCGATTCGGCTGCATCCATTCAGCGTGACACTACCACTAATTTGTTTTTTTTTACATTATGTAGATGTCTTTATATTATCTTTAAGTAGTATATTTTTTGCGTGTAAGTTGTACCTATAATGCATCTTAGTGTAACTTAATTACTAAATAAAGATTTTTCTATTCTATTCTAAACTAAAATTGCAAGTTAAGTCTTCTAAATATCAGTTTTCTTTATGCAAATATGATGTCAAATAAAATATCTTTACTTAATTAACAAGAATTAGGATTTGCGCCGTTGGCCTTTGACGGCTGAGCCTTTGGTTCGCAAATGGATTAATCCGAGCATGCATTAAGCGCATGTTGAGCTAAGTAATATGGTAACAGAGTGCCGTAGGACGTTAGCGCCTCTGGCAACTCCTCTTATATAATTAATCCTTCATATGAGGCTTTTAAATTAGTTGATGATTTAAATAACAATTAGCAGCGCGCTGCTGTTTTACATGCGGCGACGGCCTAGTGGTCTAGTGGTAAGCGTGTTCAACCACACACGCGAGGGTTCGAATCCCGGGTCGGACCAAATATTACTGGGATTTTTCAATTTCTAATAACAGTCCGGAGTCAGGAAGTTGGCGGTGTTACACTCCCATGCTACGGAGAGTTAGCCGTTAAGCTACGTTAAGCCGTCGGTCCTGCGCCTGATTTCTCTCCGGTCGTGTCGGACTGCCGTCCCATCAGAATATGAGAATGAGAAAGTAGAGAGTGGACTTGGGTTTGAACGCACACTTGTGCACTATAATTTGTCCTGCGCAGATTTGTCGTATATATATGTAATATATATAGACCGCCACCATAGCCGAAATCGGCAAGGACGAAAACACATACGGTAGATATCTCAGCTATTTTAAGGCGCTGAATACACCTAAAATGGTTTTTCTTAACATTTTTTTAGCAACATCCGTTCGACATATCATGGTGAAAAAAATATATATTATTTTTGAAGATATTTCTGATCAT
>LUGF01033177.1:17221-34148 GCA_001625245.1 Calycopis cecrops | reverse complement strand
AAGTAGTATTTTAATTATACATAAGCTTTAGTCTTCCTCGATAAATTGGCTATATCTAACACTACAAAAATTACTGGAATCGGACGAGTAGTTTTGCGTGTTCAACAAAATAAATAGACTCTTCAGCTTATATTGTTAGTAAAGATCTCAAATTGTAATAGTAAAAATTATAAAATAATTTGGTATTTTTCCATTTTTCGTACCCAAAGGTTAAAAATTACCTACTAAGACCAAACTGTCCTTTTGGCCCCATGCCTGTTGCTAGGTCTTCTTATGAACCTTGGTAGTATTTTATTGCAGTTAAAACAGGTCAGATGTGTAATTTTCAGTTTACTTTTAACTGCATTACCTTATCACAGTCATCATATAATGATACGCCTGGCCGCAACATAATATGCAAGTTATAATATAGGTATGTTTACTTAGATTCATGTCTACACTTTTATCTGTTTTTCGTGCAACAAAGTCTAGCCCGTTTTATGGAAAATTACATGATGGCACATTGTAGGAGATACCGCCGGCCATGGTTGCCAGGCGAATTGGGCTGGCCGAGAGGCACGGAGGCACAGATTAATAAACCTAACAGATACTTCACTCCCATACAAAAGTGCAAATACCTACCGCTATAATTACCTACAAAATCTCGCTCATGTTCGCAACGAAGAAAAATGCACCTTATTGACGCGCATTTAGAGATGCAGATTGTATAGCTTACGTGCAAACGCGTCATAGAACGATAACGATAGGGTTGGTAGTAACATGATTTTAATAATAAAACAAATATTGTGAAATACCTATTAATAATTTTTATTCGTGAATTAGTGTAATAGATGTATATTGTATACATATTATTCAGTAAGAATATAAAGTTGTTTTTAGATGGAATAATCCATAGTACAAATAAAAACGAATAAATACATTGTAAAGGTAACTATAGAAAAGTTTAAATTTGTGTTGTTTTAATGTACTTTTTTTGGCTCCGGCTGATCGTTTGTCTCCTATAGGCACTATAAAAAATGCAACGAGATAGGAACTAGAAGAAATAAGCACCTAAGTACGTAGTACCTACATAATGTTTATGTATACAATACATGTATGTTTTATGGTTCAGTACCTAAATAGTAAAAATGGGACCCTATTACTAAGCCTCCGCTGTATGTCTGTCACTAGACTAAATCATAAAAACTAGTCATAAACCGTGATAGCTAGGACGCAGAAATTTTCATAGAATAAATAATAATGAAATAAAAATTAAGTAAATATCAATCATGGGCTTCCATACAACAAAAGCAATTTTTAAGCATTCTTTAATATTAATAAATCGATCGATATTAATAAACAGGTAGAAACTTGAATATGTATTTAAAAAGTAAGTATTTGGAAATATATTACGTATACCTAATAATAAATGGGTACCTAATACATCAAAAACACAATCGTACAGTGCACAATATGTGAACGCGCGAGCGTGCGACGGCCCTGTGTCGCCGATATCTTCGAAGATAGTCGAATCGGTAGGTATAAAACGTGTGACCTCGAGCGAGTGACGGACGCCTGACGGAGGTATCTCTCACTCACGTAGTATCGTAAAGTAACGTCTTTGTAGGTCACGCATTATATGTTATTCCGGTGACCCGATGAAGGAGGAAGAGAGAAGGAGGGAGCACCTCGGCTATTTGTGCGGATGTCTATGGGCGTCAATAGTCACCAAACGGAGCCGACTGATCGTTTGTCGTCTTATCAAATAAATGCAAAGGAGTTGCTTTTGGATGTGTTAAGACGGTGATACCTAACCTAACTACATTAGCTTAGAAATCACTATCAATGCATATATACTGGCAATCAGGTTAATAATAAATTAATAATAATATCTGTAAACTTTTACATACTACTTTAGTCTAGCCCCGATGACCTAGGCGAGATTTGAACCCGCGACCCCTGGTACAACAATCAATCGAGACCGGCTGACCCGTAAGATAAAACCTCCAGGTGTACCAACAAGTCGACAAACGTGCACACTACACGTAGTGTAGCCATATGCCAGGGGTAGTCAAGCTTGGCGCCTATTTAGTAGGTAGTTAAATGCTAATTTTATTTTTAATTTAAGATGTTACATTTGTATTGTCTTGTGTAAATTATGTTAAGATTTCGCTTACTGTTTGGTAGACACGACAAGCCAAAGACGCCGTCTAGTGGGGTTGAAAACTGGTGTTAGGTACCTAGCGTATGCCGAACCTCAACCATTTTGGGGCAGTCTAAAGGCGCACTATGCTTATTTTATCGTTTAAGTCTCCTAATTATTGTGTGTGTCTATTGTGTTGTGCTCAAATAAATGTTTTTCTTTCTTTCTATTTCCTAACAGGGTAAACAGGGAGGACAGAGTGCCACATTTCACATAATAGGTATATTTTCATTGAAATTAAATTATACAGATACATATTTAGTTTTTACAAAAAATCGTGTGACATACAGTAGTTATACAAAATAACAATTCACATAGTCCTTTATATTTCATGAAAGTAATTTGCAAGATATTTTGAAACATACGGCAGGATAACATTTTTTTAACAAAATATGGTAGTGATATATTTATTGAGCAACTCAAATAATCCTAGGGATCCATAGAGTTGCATATGTGACACGCGAGCCACAACTTGGCAACCTCTGCTACAAAGTATATTACCAGTATTATACCAAAGTGACTAGCGAGCCGCAGGTAGGCCACCCCTGCCCTATGGTGTAGTACTTGTATAATACTAGCCCTGCCCTATGGTGTAGTACTTGTATAATACTAGCCCTGCCCTATGGTGTAGTACTTGTATAATACTAGCCCTGCCCTATGGTGTAGTACTTGTATAATACTAGCACTATACTAGTACTAATTGATTGGTAGATCGAATAAAGGTTTCTGACAAACACGCCCTTGAAACTGATGAAATGATAATTGTCACGGTCCCGGCCACCAGGACCGGACAGGTGGCAATCATAGAATACCCAATTTGCTGGGGTACTATCGGTTTTGATTGATCGTAAATTGGGAGGCAGGCAGGGTCAGACAATGGAGGATTTTTGATGTGAGAAAAGATTTTTGACGTAAAAATGTCCAGCAAAGGAGATGAAAGATGTTTCCTTCTCAGTTGCAGAATAGCTCAGCAGTGATTTGTGGAAAAGGACGGATATGTCTTACAGGATAACGGGGAATCGGGTTTCTTATTGATTTGACCAAAGAGCGATCGCTGTGCCGAAGTTGGCAGTTAGAAGGCTCTAATCCATTTTGTATGAGGTTGATACTGTCACGAGCAATATTATGCACTTTCGCATCTTTTTTACAATGTCTTAACATCTACAATTCTATAATTAAGTATGCGATATTACTTTCTAAATTTTGTAGCCATAAGACAGTACCAAGGGCGGCATGACCATGGAGGTACCTCTCGAGCACACGATAACGATGGCAAGTGACAGCTGTGCTGTTGTGTTTGGAGCAATATGTTTTACTCGACTGCAGCGGAACAAAAATTAGGGTTAAGATTTCGATTGGTATGTATGGTATGGTATGTATACATGATAATTGACACGTTACTGTTATTTTCATTACACCATAGTATATGTATTATGTAAGCATCGCCACGTGATAATATTTATGTATTATCTAATGATCATACATTAGATAATACATAAACATTCATCATAAAGACAATATTTTGTTTATATTGCTATTGTTATAGGAAAATTATCATCAAATACAAATTGTGTCAAACATTGTTGTACGAGGTAGTGTCATATTAATTATCAGCCTAATCAGACTTTAGTACCTTTACCTTCACCTACCGCATATACAAGATTGATAAAAGCGGGAGGCGTTAAATGAAACCACATATTTAGTGTATCATTTCCGGGCTACACAACAAAAATCAGTTCAATCGGAGCAATAGTTTAGCCACAGGATTTTTTTTACTTCGCACACGCTGTATCATCAGCTGACGGAGCGCCCGGCCGCCTCTAGTCCGCCGGTGTCATTCATCCTGTGCGAGGCGCCGCCCGGTACAAAGCATAATTACATTTTTTCGCTATTTAAGTTGCTTAAAAATATTTTCGTATGCTTGTCATAAACTTTTTTTTAATAGTTTCGAATTAACTGTAGGCACTTATGGTATATGTGGTATCATTTAACGCCTCTCGCGTTATCAACCTTGTATGAGGTATGCTATAATGTCGCATTTTGTGTGGTTTTAATTCAGTTCACAGATGTATTAAGTACCTTTGGTGAGAATCTGAAAAACTTTATTAGGAAATAAACAGCCGGATGTACGTTGTGTGTCTCATGAAGGAACGGGGTTCCCAAACTCTGCACCACGGCGCCCTGGTGCGCCGTAGAAAGTAAAGGGGGCCGCCGCGCCGTGAGTAATTACTACATAATATATTCGCGAGTATCTTTTTGAGCGCTCACATCCGTAAAGAAAATAGCCTGGTTAATTTTTGTTTTTTTTTTTCGGCCACAATGATGCATGTTTTTCAAATAGCTTGGGTAGGCCACAGTGACAAAATACTAAACTTGAAACTGCGTCGCGAGCCGAAAAAGATTGGGAACCCCTGGCGTAGATCATAGATCCCCCTCGACGGATCTCCACCTTATCGTGATGAGGGAGCTTATTAGCCGTGACTTGGACAACCACGGTGAACCAAGAGGGATCCCGGGTGGGGACGCGTCGGGTGGGCTACGCTGGGGCCCGCTGTGGATGCGTCCATTGAGGAGGGGTCGCGGGAGGAGAGGTGTCTCGGTGTGTCGTTGCTGTGCACCCTATCTCCCGCGACCGAACGGGGGACACCGTCGGTTGCGTTGGCGGTGGGGCCGCAGAGGAAGAGGAGGTGCGGTGTGTTGTAGCCGTCCTCCCTGTTCTCTGCGGCCGTTTAATGGCTGGTCCGCCGCCCAGCGGATGGGACCAGCCAATGCCGGAGGTCCTCCCCCGTCCCTCTGAATTAGCAGATGGCGGCGTGGATTCGGACGACCGGCGTGGTGTGCTCCGTTGGAGCATTGGGACCAGGGGGTAGGATGGGAACCTGACCGCATTGCACGGTTCTAACGTGGAGTTAGGGACTGTTCAAAGGCAGCCGGACAGTCCCTAAGGAGGAGGAGTCTGACCTTTTCACCGAGGCCAGCCTGTCGCTGGAGGCGCCCTGTTCCTTTCAGGTCCGGGGCCCTCCAATCATAGCGGCTGAGGGCACCCGAAGGTGTTTATTCGGTAGAGGCAACCCAGTTACATACATACATATACCAGTTACATAACAATTATGCGGATATTTATGGGTACCGTTAGGGGACCATCATAAAAGTGAGAGGTACCTCCACAGTCGTGCCAGACCTATTAACCTGCACTGTAACCGTGGCACTATAACAGTGGCACTATAACAGTGGCACTACAACAGTGGCACTACAACAGTGGCACTACAACAGTGGCACTACAACAGTGGCACTACAACAGTGGCACTACAACAGTGGCACTACAACAGTGGCACTACAACAGTGGCACTATCTATAAGTGGCTATAAAATATAAACATATACAACAAATACCCACTTAACCTAGTAATTATAAGTAACTGGGCCAGAATAAGTTTAAATTGAGAACAATATAGATATTGAAAAATTATTTTTTTGTATAAGGGGACAAACGAGCCATGGGGGACTACCAATGCCCGGAGACATTCGCATAGAGAATATGCGCGTGGCTCTCCTTCCTCCTCTTCCCTCCACGGACCACCGGCTACTTGCACACCGCACGAAACGCGACGTCACATCTGTCACTACGCCGCGGCCGGTTTCGTTCAACGAAAGCCGGTCGTGCCGACCCAGTTGGGCTTGCCTGCAGCGCGACACTACCTCATTAAATGTAAAATGTAGTAACAATACGTATTGCCTGTAGGAATCTCACAATAGAAAAATCATTTTTTGCCAAGCCTGCCCGCCTCGCTAGCACGATACTGTCAAAATGACAGGCTACATTGTCGCGTTTGGTGCGGTGTGTTTCAGGCGGTAACGATTTCTAACGGCGCCGGCGTTGGAGATTATTAAAAGTCCCCGACTGCTCGTTTGCATACAAAAAATCTAATAAAAACTATCTCATGCAAATAGTAAGCGATAGCTTTGCTCTCGAGTTCCATGCGCTTTTCGAGTTTCGGGGGAGGCCCCCTCACAACGCTTGAGTAAAACCTCCTTTCAGAAGTTATATGTAAGTATGTTGCGTGAATTACTCCGACGGCTCGTTTGCCCCCCTATACCATAAAGACTCGTTAATGTTGTTATGGTATTAATGAGGCGAATGTTGTTGAGTTGAAGTGTTTACATCAGAAGTACTACAGACACAACATTTAGAAAATACGATACTATTGTTATTACTAAGAGGATTATATTGTTATTTACGGCTTATGACAGCCAAGGATCCTTGATATCTAAATTAGAGTGATATCTAAAGTGGATTTATGAATTCGTAGCATTAGCGAGTACCTTTGGCTGGGGAGGCAAACTTGATATTTATTAGCGTGATTTTATATTATAACTGGCTGTACCGGCGTGCGTAGCGTGGCGCCATCTGTTCACCACGAAGGGGGTGAAAGAAGTGAAAGACTTTAATATGAAAATTCTATGCCGTTTAAGTGAGAGACTTAAGAAATTGGTTTTAAGTTGTTTACTACAAATTATGAAAATATAGATTTTTCTGAAAATTAGTCTTCAACCCATTCAAAAGGGGGGTGAAAGATTGTATGGGGTCTTAATACAATTTTCGAGATATACTGAAATATTTTAAACTTACTCTTTGTTGTTTAATAAAAATAATCTTTTTTAGGATTTATTCGAATGTACTCTTAAAGATATGAGGTGAAAATTTGTATTGGATTTTGGATATCTCCAAAACCACTGGTTTGATTGAAATGCGTTTTTCATTGATGAGTTTTGATTTGATAGATGCATGTTCTTAGATAGATGTTACGGTACACTTATCAGGGGGCGTTACAGTAAATATTTGTTACCATTTAACCCAAAAATTTAATGCGGTTTTCTGTGATAGGTTATGATTTGAGTGGCATAGTCTTAAATACTTAGATGTTATTTTTTTCAACACCTGTTTCGATGAGATGTAAGCTTTTAGTATGTTTTATTTAAATTGTTATAGTTTATTATTATTATATTACATTATTTTATTATTCCTTAGTTTCAGGGGATTTTTATAATTTTATCATACATTTTTCAATTTCATTTTTGCCGTCACCGGCTTTTTAAAATTTTTTAAATTTTATTTCTTATTTCAAATTGTACTGTACTGGGACCACGTGCATACATCGATACATTAAAAAATATTTCGAACAATTGAGAACCTCCTCCATTTTTTAAATCCGAAATCCACGCGGGTGAAACTGCGGGCGGAAGCTAAAGCTTTATAAAATATTCATTGCTTTAGTCCTAATATCAACATTTACCAACCACTATTGGTAAAGCCCTCTCGCTCTCACACAGTGTTTTAATGAGATTTTACGATATTATCGATTTGGATATTATAACATCATGTCAAATTGCTTAAATTGAGTTTTTTGTTGTCTGAGCTATAACAGTAGTCATTATAAGTCAAGTATTGGAAACATAAGTAGAATGTTACAACATTAGTGTAGATAAAGATATTTTCCAGGTACATATTTGACATTAAGATCATAAACATATATATATATATAGCGTAATACGCTGTAATCTAGCCGGAATATTGTTTAAAAGTTTGTTGAACTACTTGTTCAAAGTTTGTGGTCTGTTTGTACTAAAATAGTTTGCCCTTGTACGTATTTTTGAAACTTATTACAGCCAAATTGAATTGCTAGGAGTTCTTTTTCAATTTGAGCATAATTTTGTTGTGTTACATTCAAACTTCTAGAAGAATATGCAAAGGGACGGTCATTTTGTAAGATAACAGCTCCCAATGCAGATTTTGAAGCATCAACTGATAAAATTAAAGGCAAATTACAATCATAGTTTGCTAAGACTTGTGGTTTTGTTATAATATTTTTTAGTTCATTAAATGATTTTTGACAGTTGCTATCAAATGACCAAATACTGTTAAGTTTTAGAAAATTTCTTGATTATGATAGCAGTATTTTGAGATAAATTATATATTAATGAATAGTGATAGAAAGTTAATCATACCAAGAAACCTTTGTAATTCCGTTATATTTTTAGGGTCACGTAAATCTTTAATAGCTCTAATTTTTTCAGGATCACACCCTGTTTGTTGAAAACATAACCCAACTATGTTATTCCTTCCAAAAGAAACTTACACTTGGATATATTTAACTTTAGATTCACTTGCATGGCTCTCTGCAGGAATTTATTTAACCTATCATTATGACTTGGTACCGTCTCACCATATATTAAAATGTCATCGCACTAGATTATTGTGCCTTCAAGGTCACCGAAAAGATCAAACCACCCTATAAAATATTTCAGTGGCCGAAAAGATACCAAATGGGAGTTATAACTAGATTACTAACCCAAGGGGTAGGTTTATTAACCTTTGTAATAATACCTAGTTTTTCCATATCATTTAATTCCTTCTGCGGAGGCTCTGTAATTGTAAAAGGCACTTTCCTCTGGGGTTCTACACAAGGAACAGCTTGTTTGTAAATTGTAATTTCATGTGTAATAGGTAGGCAGCCCAACCCTTTGAAAACATTCCAATATCTGCTCAAAATGTCTTTACATTTTATATTATTTAGATTTATGTTATTTATGTTAGGTATATTATTTGGTGTATTTATACTAAATGCTTTAACAATTAAACCGTGCTTTATACACGTTGGTAAACCAATTAAAGTTTGACAATTAAGGGGAGTTATCACAAATTGTAAAATCTGTCTTTGAAATTTTCATTAAAATTAATATATTTTGTCACAAAACATAATTATGGGAATTTCATTTCCTCCATAGCCAAAAATTCTTAAATTTTGACCTCCGCGTTGGTGGTGTTGCTCTGCGCTGCTGGGGCCACGATGATGGGTTATTTCTGGAATGACTGTTATACTGATTTTTCTGAAGTCTAAGTACACTATCGTTTTTAACTAAGGTGTCTTCAGTAGAAAGTGTGAAAAGAGTGTTTTCATTATTCTGTGCCATAGTTAAAGGCTTGCATGACGTTTTTGCTGCTTCTAAAGAGAGATCAGATTCTTGTAACAGTCGCTGGCGAATGTGTGAGTAATTTGAGCACATATTTGCAATTAGAATGTCCTTGATCCGGGAATCTCGTAAGCTATCAAATTCACAATAGCAATAGCACCAAAAACATTTACAATTTCAAATCATGATAAAATGTTAAATAGCCTAAGTTATCATGTCATCACATTATGTATGAAATATACGTGAAATCCCGTCCATTCAGTTCATATATTATAAATAAATTATTGTAAAGGAGAGCAAAATAAAACACCACTCACGTTTATAGATACATGTATTTCACACATCACATCAATGACTAAACTATCACAGTCCATCAAAAACAATTACAGTTTATGTTATTATATTAGCGATATAGTAGTAATATAATATGAGAAATTTAAACAGGGTGGGGATGACAATACAAGAATGGTTTAAAATACTTTTTGTTCAATCAAAAAAAAAAATTCTTACAAACTAATTATGTAGAAAATCATCGTCAAATCTAATAACATCTATACTAATATTATAAATGTGAAGGTGTGTTTATTTGTTTGTCCTTCTTTCACAACAAATCGGATCAATGGATCGATGTGATATTTAGTAAGGAGATAGTTGAAGGACCGAGTGCCATCGGCTCCTTTTTGTTACAAAAAACCAAACCGCTGTCGAAAACGATGTATTTATAATGACTCGATTTAATCGATTTACTGTTTAGACTTTCATAACATGGTGCACATGGAATGTATAAATCTCTAGAAGATAAGTCTATATTGCTAATTGCGAAATGTAGAGATGTTTAAAAGTTAAAAATAACATTTGGTTTTCTGGATATATTTGATAGATTTTTTGTAGGCTAGCTTGTATATATATATATTATATATTGTTGTATTATAACCCCCGCTCGGTATATCTAAACACTAAACATGATACTAATGCTATAATATCGATGGGAATGGAATCTATCAATAAGTATTCTAATTTTACATCATCAATATACTGCATTCGAAATAAACAACTTTCTGTGCCGAAGCAAACAGTACCTATAGGTTTAGACAAAAGGAATGTGCATATGAGCCTTGAGCCTCTTACAGGTACAGTACTTTTGTAGTTATGTAACCTACAAAGATATTAGTACCTACATCAACAGCTCTTGGTAGATTAAATTCTTTGGAAGGTTGTCACCTGATAGTGAGTCATACCAAGACGCATATTTACATAATTACAAGACAATTCATGTTTACCTACAACACGTGTATGGGATAAACAATTCCAACATATTATATTCTTGAATGCATATTTATAACTCCGAAAAATACACAGTTTATATTTAAACTAGAACAATAACTTATCGTGTCCATTTAATATTTCCTCGTATGTCTCGTTTGGGAGATAAGAGAGACAGACAAGAGATAATTTAAATATTACAGTTCAACTGCTTTAGTGCCTGCTGTGGTGTGAAGTGGTTCTACTACAACCACACTACAAATATCATCTAGATATTGTTAGATCCTGTCTAGATTAAGCGTTTTGATTTTCCGAGACACTAGATCCACATATGTCGCATCCAGTTGCGTATCACACACGCGTAAACGCGCGTCGTTGTGTACGCGCGTAAAGCGCTTTATCTAAACAGGCGCCTAGTTCACACAGCTACTATAGAATATAGATCTTAATTAAATTACGTATAACATTAGTGTGTGTGCATACATTTTACACATTCATTATATATCTGTTATCTACTAATAAATTTATTAAATCTATACCTAGCTGATTTTTGGGGTGAACATCCGTCCATCAGCTAGAAAGCGTCAACTGCTTGACGTTCAAATATTGCATACGCAGAAAAGAAGACGGGTTTGAAAAAACCATAGACAGATGCACACTACAAAAACAGCATACTTCAAAAACCTTGTCATCTAACTATCAGTACTCTTAGCACTAAGTATAACTATCCTATTAGAAAATAAACACCGTAATACAAATGAGATTGTATCCATGCATAACCCATTGGATGATCCTTGATCAAAAGGATTATGTATTGATACATACCCTGCAACCCGTATATTTTTTAATAAAATGTATAAACATCTCTCTCTTTCACACATACATGCTATCTCTCGTTTATATTTCTCACAAAAACGAATTCGTCTTGCTCTCACTCTCTCTTTTCCTCGCTCTCTTCTCTCTTTTCCTCGCTCTCTTCTCTCTTTCCCTCGCTCTCTTCTCTCTCTTTCCCTCGCTCTCTTTCTCTTCTCTCTCTTTCCCTCGCTCCCTTTCTCTTCTCTCTCTTTCTCTTCTCTCTCTTTCCCTCGCTCTCTTCTTTCTCTCTTTGCCTCGCTCTCTTCTTTCTCTTTACCTCGCTCTCTTCTCCCTCATTATCTTTTCTCTATCTCTATAAAAAAAACAAATAAAAATCTAACACTTCCAAAAATATTCTTTTGAATAAATTATAATATACCACAACATCTACTAACACCATCAAACATCGGATCCGGTTAATACAGTGCGTTACCCTCTTTGAGTTGTTCGTATAAAGATGGGCAAAAATATCCCCATTTGCCAGGAAAATAAGCATAAAAGAGGTAAGAAATTATTAACCACTCATTCTCATTGTGCAACCTGGCCACATTTTTGTCTACTTGAACGGTTAAATATCTATATCCAACCGATTAGGAAATTACTCTAGAATGAAGTAAACATTGCAGTCTTGAACGTAGATCCGTATTTTCTGATTAGTGGTAGGGACTCGTACCCCTGAATGTGTCTGGTGGCAGAATTTAATATGGCTGACGATAATTTAAAAAAGGAAATTTTATTTTTACAAAAGAACGAGCACAGCACTCGCATTAATGAACTGATATCGATAATATCCATAACATTAAATAAATAAAAAACAATAAACTTACCATAAACTTAACGTAGGTACACTTATTAATAAATCATATTTACAAATTATTCAGATATTAACATAGATGAAACAATCGAAAACTAAAGTACAAAAATTACGTTTGTTTTAGAAGCCTTTTTCAATACAAAACAGAATTTCAGTAATGATTTTGAGCATATACCTAATAATAATCTTTTTGTAATGTTCTAGAAATCATGGCACTCCTAATCTTTTTCAGATTTGTGAAATTAACATTATACGTAGACACGTAGGTACGTAGAAATATGTTAAAAATTATTGTTTAGTTTCGTATGAACATTACAATTTATTATTTTCTGTGCCGTTAATTATAGCAAGGTTTATTGGCTTTATAAATAACAGGTCATGGGCACAGATTATAATTAATAAAAGCAACATGACAACAATAAAAAAGGATGGCAACAGTAGCTAACTTAATAAGGCCGAGGTCTTCAACGGCTTACAGTTCTCTGATGTTAAATTTAAATGTTCTTATACTCTAGTCTTTTCTCCCAAGCAGGCGGCATGCTTGGCGAATAACCTAACGCGCAAATCTATAACGACGAAAGTTCAGAAATCGCTCGAGGCTACTCTTTGTGCTTACATCTGGTGCTAAGCAACCTCCCTGTGTAGACTCAATCTTACATCAGAGAAGTGCAACCTTTTATATAAATCAATTTACAAAAGCAGATATTTCTCCAACTATATACCAGTCCCGGCTAAAGGTAACATACCCGTTAACCGAAACGTGTTACGATTGGGTGTATCTACTGGGAAGAAATCTTCCTTAAAGCTTTATTACCATTAGCTACATTTAATCACTTATATTTTACTTAGCTAGTAATTTCTTAGTTTATTACCTTAACGAAATACCTACATAATACGCTTACTAATGTCTATCTGATAATTTTACGTCCTCTACACTATTTTTGTCAATTAATACTTATTTCAATTTTATTTAATACAATGATATTAAATAGGTGGTTATATAAAGAAGTGAATCATTATGTATATAATATAGGTACTAAATGTCAATGATTATAATAAAATTTTAATGATACGCAAGACAAATAAGAAGCAAATACCTAGAGAGATTATTAATGAAGTTCTTGCCTCATTTTCCTCCTAGAACTAACCTAACCTACTCATGAAATGATGGGCATTTGATGTGCGAACAAGTATTACATTACCTACCATTTAAATAAAACCCTACCTATTTTATAAGTTACATGTTTACCCGTATATATAAATTCTTATCCATTCGAATATGTGTATCTGTGTATATTTATCGCCAAAAAGACAGAAATTTATTCGGAATTCATTAACAAGGATAATAGAATTTACTAACAAGATTAAATACTCTCGTTCGCTTGTTTCACAATATCACATTAGAAAAATACCAAATTTCTTGTTTACGATACACCATCTTAATTTACATACCACACATTAAAGCTGTAAGAATATTGAGCTGCCGATTAGGCTTGTACTGCCTAGTCAGTCTATGCAGGGAAGGATGAGCAATGAGCATCGTACACCACTATTTTAAAACCTAGGTCATAATTAAACTTCATGTTTAGCATCAAAAGATGTCGAACTAATTAAAGGGTTCAGAATATTAATATCTACGTACAGCATGTCAGGAGCAACTTGCTTTAATTTCTTATCCCGAAACCCCAAAAAACGACAAGCACTTTTTACTTTAGTAAAAAAACACACTAGTAAAAAAAGTAGAGTTTTTTTACTATTCGTATTAGATCTGTACGACCGGGGAGGTACCTGCCGCTGTCGCATTTCATGCGGTTTGTGAGTTCCCAGTAGACCATTGTTAGTGTCATGACGTCAACACAACTGCAATTATTTAAAGGGTTACTATGATCGTCTAAAGTCACTAAAAGTCTCCGACCACTCCTTCCCCCTTTAAAGTATATAAAAATGAAAAAGAACTGAGTCCGTTTATGGACTTTTGATGCAAGTTGAAGTATATTTAGAATAGCCAAGAATGACACTAGTTTACAAGATCTTTCTTATAATGATGTTAGCCTATTTACGAGTTATATTGTTCCTATATGAGATTTTTATTATTTTAATTAACAAACAATACTAAATTTATGTCATAAACCTATTTTAATCGATAAGGTAAATAGGTAAATATTGATTTATTAAAACCCCCTCGCACATTCCGCGCAATATCAGCAAAGTCCTCAGAAAGTTCTGGATCCGCCACTGCCTATATCCTACACCTACATTTAATAATACTTGTCTAATTCGAAAAAGCATGTGTTAACCGACTGCAAAAATAGCGCTGGTGAAATGTTTTTACTACAAACATATTTACAACAGACGAAACAAAGTCAACAGAGTAGATATTTCCACCGTTCAGCAATAATGAATTTGACAAAATTTTGAGATCGTCGCTAAGCGGGACCGAGTGGAGGGGCAATCGCAGTGCCTACTTGGCCTAAAACTACTTACTTCCACACGATACAATATTTGGTCAATCAGATTGGCGATTGATTGGCTACCGATCTAGTTTACTATACACCGAATCGCCGATTTCGATCGAATCGTCAATTTACTCAGATCGGATGTAATATTGTATGTATATGGGTGCTATCAACACCGCTGTTACACAGATGTTAGCCTACTCTCCACTCAGCTTGTGATGGTTATCCCGCCATCTATCGGTGGTGACTGATTGCACTTGATTGCGGTTCTGATATGCAGAGCCGCTGTCAAGTGGGCGGTGGGGTCGTCACATCCCTACGCCGCCGTACGCTAAGGGGCCATCATTAAATTACGTCACACGACTTTCACATTATGTCGCACTATTTTCAAAAAACCCTAGTCTGCTTAACACGCGTTCAGTTCAAAACGGTCACGATGACTAATTAACTACAAATGTTTGCCAATACTACGAATACACTCTCAATTTATATTCTGTCAGTTTAGCAGCACGAATCAATATTGTCACACTTTAGCACAAAATAAAAATTAAACTGTACGACCTTCTGTATTTCAATAAGTCGTAAATTTTGAAATGTAACATCACAAAATATAAAACCCTCCAAGACCTCCAAGAAAATATATTACTAAGGAGGGGTATGTAAAAATGGGTTTAACATACCCCTCCTCTTAACGTGTCAGGTAATTATAGATGACTCCTATGTACAGGTTATACCTACTATAATTACATGGGTGATTACATAATCGGATATTTACATGAAATGCTTTTACGCATACCTCTGTAGATCCGGGTAAACTTAACGGCTACGTGGAACGCACAGCGACAACCACTACCCACTAAAACGACCATGATGTACCATATTGCCTATGAACGAAACCTCGCCAGCTTCCGCGACAAGTACTACTTACATCTACTATTTTAATTCATATTGAGCAGACAAATTTTGTCTGTGATCATTCCATGATTTTATTCCGTCGATTAAGAATAAATGAATTTTATTTTTTAATGGCAATACAAGCAAACACATGATGTATTTATACGTAACGCTTGCAATAATTGTCACACGACGAAAATCGACAGAGTTAGCCATGACATGACAACTGTCATGGATTTAAGTCAGTTTTTTTTTTTCCATATCCTAAAACATTCATTTTTCCATTACTATTTTCCATTACTACTAACTTGAATACAAAACACTCAAAAATTAACTTTTAAAACGTCACAACTGACACATAATCCGTCAAGGATATGAAAAATAACAACAAGTTTACATTTGAAACGCCCTAACTATGTTCGCGATGCTTTCATAAGTGCCAGATATAAATATGCACATGCCCAGACTGATGATGAAGACGTCCTTCACCAACGTGAAGATGGGGATCCTGTTCTCTCTCTGATAGGTGGCGACGAGCTCAATCAGTGGCGGGAACATCAACGCCAGAGCAGTGCTGCTGATAGCGCCGACCAGGGATATGAATAGACCCAGTTGTGGAATGGTTTCTGCTAATACAACTGGAAAAAAAGAAAAAGAAATTACATGTGGCTCATGGAGGTGGGAGGAAAAAGGAGGGCAGCGCATCTGTAAGGCCTCTATGCGGATGCCTATGGGCAACGGTAGTTATGAAAATGGATGCGACTGCTTGTTTTCCCCCCTATACCATAAAAAATACATCATACAATATAATTACATTGCGGTCGAGTTGGTGCGGCACGACACTAGAAACCTGGCTTACATGTCTCACCGCAAAGCTTATATTGATGTCACACTTTGTGCAATTTATGATTTTATCGATAATAACAATTATATTAATGTTTACGGGTGCGCCGTAAGTGACGTCACCTGACTGATCGTTTGCCATCTTATCTATACTTAAATACAAGGTCGATAAAAGCGAGAGGCGTTAAATTAAACGACATATACTATTAGTGCCTAATTAATCAGAAACTATTACAAAAAAAGTTTCCTGCAAGTATACGAAAATACTTTTTTCAAACAAATTAAATAGTGAATAAATGTAGTCATGCTTTGTACCGGGCGAAAACGGAACGGCAACCGCACACGGGGGTGAATGACCACAGCCGCCCATACTCGCTATCAGCTGACGATATAGCGTGTACGAAGAAAATACTTTAAAAAATTTCTGTGGCTAAACTATTGTTCCGATTGGATCTGATTTTTGTTGTGTAACCTGGAAATGATACACTAAATATGTAGTTTTATTTAACGCCTCTCGCTTTTATCAATCTTTAATTGTATAATAAAATCGTAGAAAAGTCAAAACTGTACATTTAATATTTTTTCAAAATAATTCTTGGGGGCCATCCATAAAGTACGTCACACTAATTTCTTGATTTTTTTTACCCCC